>CAUYON010122936.1:0-12347 GCA_963573935.1 Arctocebus calabarensis | reverse complement strand
GAATGGCCGGGCGTTGTGGCGGGCACCAGTAGTCCAAGCTACTTGGGAGGCAGAGGCGGGAGACTCGCTTGAGCCCAGGAATTGGAGGTTGCTGTGAGCTGTGATGCCACAGCACTCTATCCAGGGTGACAGCTTGAGGCTCTGTCTCAAAAAAAAAAAGAACAGTGATGCCTCATGCTTAGGGTCTGTAGGAGTGCCCTTGGTCCAGTGGTCAGTTGACTGGTCAGGGCATAGAAAAACCACAGGCTTCCCGTACTTCTACCACATTTTACTAAAAACCAGTTTTTTTATTTGTTTTTGTTTTTGTTTTTAGACAGAGCCTCACTCTGTAGCCCTCTGTAGAGTGCTGTGGCATCACAGCTCATAGCAACCTCAAACTTCTGGGCTTAAGCGATTCTCTTATCTCAGCCTCTGAAGTAGCTGGGACTAGAGGCACCCAGCACAACACCTGGCTTTTTTTTTTTTTTGCTATTATAGTCATTGTTTTAGCAGGCCCTGGCCAGGTTTGAACCCACCAGCCCCAGTGCATGTGGCCAGTGTCCTCACCACTGACCTACAGGCAACAAGCCAAAACCAGTGTTTCTTGAAGTTTCCTGAGAGAAAGGGCTCATCTGGATTAGAAAGAACAGGTGCCCCATGAGTGATTGAGGGTGAGGTCACTCTGAGCACCCCTGTGGCATGCACAGTGCTAGGAAAATGTTGGGAGACTGAGGTAGGGGGACTGCTTGAGGCCATGAGTTTGAGACCAGTCCTCCTACCTCAGCCTCCCAACGTGCTGGGATTACAGGCATGAGCCCAGCTACACTTCTCTATTTTTTTTTTGAGACAGAGCTTCAGGCTGTCTTCAATTCCTGGGCTCAAGTGAGTCTCTTGCCTCTGCCTCCCAAGTAGCTGGGACTACAGGCTCCCGCTACAACACCCAGCCATTTTTTGGTTGCAGCCACCATTGTTTGGCGGGCCCAGGCTGGATTCAAACCAGCCAGTTCAGTTGTACGTGGCTGGTGCCTTCTTAGCCCATTTAGCCACAGGCACCGAGCCCACTTCTCTATTTTTAAAGAGGGGGCTGATCTTTCCCACTAAGAGACTGTACAGAAGTATGCACAGGGGCTTTCCTGTAGAGCCACCTCTCCTGTGACAGCCCAGTAGCTAACTGCTCAGAAGGTACCAAAGGCCCCACCCTCCCAGACTAGCATCCTCAGAGCCAGGAGTGTGCTCTGCCAGTAACTCTCCTTCCAAGGCAGAGAGACAAGTGTGGCCTTCTTGACAAAAGTGGCCACAGAGGCAGGGTTTGAGAAATTGTTGAAACTTTTTATTAGCTGGTACCCTTTTCCTAGCATTTAGCCAGAGCATCTCAGCATCTTTAACTCTCTAAGCTAGATGAACTTCCAGAACTCTATTGTAGGACTTCATTCAACCATTTACTCATGTATTCCAAGCCCCCTAAGCACCTACTATGCACCAGGCCCTGGAGCTAGATATTGTCCTTGGGGGACTCACAGGCTCGAATGGGGTTGAGGGTAAAGGGGTGGCCAGACAACCAACCAGGTGTCCATGGGAGCAGAGCAGAAGATACCTGAAAGCAGCCTGTTGTGGTCAGGCAGGGAGGGCTTCCAGAGGAGGTAATACCTGAAAGGGGGAGTCATCTAGGCAAAGAGAGTTCCTGGCAAAAGGCACAGGATATAAAGTCAGGTAAGGTAGCCAAGAGCACAGCAGATATGGGAACCAGCATGACAGGAACAGGCACAGAAAGAGAAGTCCTTCCCTCATTCTGAGAATAGAAGGGTTTTGTTCAACAGAACATTAGAGGGTATTCAGTCTACAGACTTGGTCAAAGTTGGTGTCTGTGAGTAAGTGTAGTTGAGGCAGTTGTCCACCAGCTCTACTGAGGGCTGCTGGTGTAGAGCCTTGGTGGATTCATGTTGAGCCTACCAGCTCCGGTCCCAGTGGCCCTTGTGCCTGGAGCTGTGGAAGCACAAACACAAGTCCCACCTCCCCCACCCCTAGCTGTGTGACCTCAGGCAAGCCCCACTCCCTCCTGAGCTGTTTATTCACCTGGTGTCAGGCTGACGGGATAACCTGGGTAAGGTGCCTGGCACTCTCCCACCCACAGTCCCTCTGGAGGGGCAGCTCACAGGGCAGCTGGGAAGAATTAGCTGGAACCAGGTTTTACCCAGGAAGCAGGTGGGTTTGGGATGGATGACAAGGGGAGCACATGTCATACTGAACAGAAACCTACAGCAGGGCTAAGGGCCATAACACCAAGCCCCACCACCAGGAGGCTGAGGGAGTAGAGCCCACCAGGATGGGGTTGGGGCTTCAGGGTGCCTGTCTGTGCAGTGGGAGTGCTGGCCACTGGGGCTGGAGAACATGTCCAACAGGAAGGGAACTGAACAGAATCATGGCCCCACATCCCTGGGCTGGGATGGGCAAGCAGGCCTCCCAGGAACCAGAGATAGGCTAGAGGCAGGGAATGGGTCGGCAACCCCACAGACCATGGGGCAACACCACTGAGATGCTTCAGAAACCTCAGAAACCTTTTATTTACAACAGCTTCAAATGGGCCTTTGGTGTCTTCATGGGCAAGTGCATACACTGAGAGTATACCAAGTTCCCTAGCCAGGTGAGGATGGCGATTCCAGGCCCCTGCCAAAGCCAAAGCCCAGGTGGGCATGGCTGTCCTGGCAGTGCCCTCTCAGAGCAGCCTGGTACAGGAACAAATTGGCCAGACACATGGTGCCAGCCCGGCTTAGGCTCACCACAGCCCCCAGGCTGGTGGGGAGAGCAGCTGCGCCTTTTCTCTGAGGGGACAGTGCATAAAGAGCACAGGAAATGGCAGTGAGGGGAGAGGAAGTGGCACGGGGGAAAGGATGGCTGAGCCTACAGCTGAGCCAATGAAGGGATGCTCTGAAGACATGGATGGGGAAAGAGGCCATAGGGAAGCTAGAATGAACAACTGACCACATGACCTGCACTCATAACAGAGGCCCGCTCCTCTCTGGCTCATGTGATCCTCAGGCCAACTTTAGGTGGATGGCACATCAGCCTCTGGACCTTGTGGTCAGTGGCTAGGCAGGCCAAGCTCAGGCCTCAACTTACTGGCATAGGAAGGCCCCCAGCTGTCCTGGTAGGTGGCCTTGTGGGGTCCCAACCCCAGCAACACTCCCCTTTGCCTCCTCCAGCTACTATGACCTCTGGCAGCTGCTGATGGGTTGGCTGCTGGGGTGTTGGAATAAGCTAAGTGAGCAGGTTCCGGGTGAGCCTCAGCACAGCCTCATAGGCAACAAAGACCACCATGTTGACAGGGAAGGCACGGCAGCAGTTGAGCGCCAACCCTTTGAAAAGGACCCTCAGCCCCTCCTCACGCACACTGGTCATCACGCAATGCAGGAGGCCCCGGAAGCGCTGTTGGCCCTGCCCATCTGCCTGCAGGCGCGACTTGATCACATCCATGGGGGTGGCTACAGCCCAGGCCAGGACCCCTGCACAGCCTCCTGCTGCCAGGACACCCAGGACGTCTGCAGAGAGATCACAGTACCTTAACTGGGAACACAGCTGGGGCATCCTGGGCTCACTCTACTGGCCCATCCTCATTTTGCAAGTGGAGAAACTGAGACTTGAGCAAGGGAAGTGTGACTTGTCCAAGGCCACATGGTGACTTTGAGACAGAGCAGGTCTATCCTGACTCTTGGTCTTGAGGGAATGGAGGCTTCCACCCTGAGAGACAGGAACCCTGGGTTCAAGTCCCACTCCGGCACCACTGTGCACGATGACTTCACCTCACCCTCCTCTGCCTGCAGGACCGGCCCCCTGCCCACCCAGGCCTCAGCCCCCACTTACCTGGCTGACTGTGGCCAGTAGGGGTGAGCCACTCGCTGAGGATGGCATAGGAGAGGAAGTAGGTGGCGAAGGAGTGGCCATCCCGGAGCAGCAGAGCCGAACTCCCTTTGTAGAGGCCACATACCCCCTCTTCACGGGCCACTGTGGCCAGGCAGTGCAGTGGCCCACGGTACTTGGGCACCGGACATGCAGAGGGAACAGGATACATGGGGGGCACAGCTGAGGGCCATGAGGCTGAGGGCCGCCGCTGCTGGGTCTGTGTCTGCAGGCGCACCTTAGCCACCTCAGTGGGTGACGTCAGGAATACCTGGAGCAGAGCAGGATGCAAGGGTGGCCTTCAGCCTTGCCCACACACACCTGGGCCTGACCTCCCATTGGCCTCATATTGCCCACAGCGATATCAGGGAGCTAAGTAATGTCTAAATGGCTACATGTCTGTGACTCAGGTTCAAGAACTTCTTTTATATTTTTCTGAAGCAGGGTCTCACTGTATGGCCCCAGGCTAGAGTGCCATGGCATCAACCAAACTCACAGCAACTTCAAACTCCTGGGTTCAAGCTATCCTCTGCCTCAGCCTCCCAAGTACCTGGGACAACAGGCATCCACCACAACACCCAGATAATTTTTCTATTTTTAGTAGAAATGGAGGTGTCGGCTCAGCACCTGTGGCTAAAGCAGCTAAGGCGCCAGCCACATACACCCGAGCTGGCGGGTTTGAATCCAGCCTGGGCCCGCCAAACAACAATGACAGCTGCAACCAAAAAATAGCCAGGCGTTGTGGTGGGTGCCTATAGTCCCAGCCACTTGGGAGATGGAGGCAGGAGAATCGCTTCAGCCCAGGTTGCTGTGAGCTGTGATGCCACAGCACTCTACCCAGGGCGACAGCTTGAGGTTCTGTCTCAAAAAAAAAAAAAAAGAAAGAAAGAAATGGGGGTCTCACTCTTGCTCAGGCTGGTCTGGAGCTCCTGAGCTCAAGCCATTCTCTCGCCTCAATCTCCTAGGATTATAGGTGTGAGCACCTTGCTCAGCATTAACAATGTATTTAATACCATAATTAGTACCATGATCAGTAATACAATCATATCGCTAATAAGATGTTAGTAGCCACTTTGTTAGTACTCATCCATGTCAGATTCCACATATGTGTGCTGGGGGTTTACACTCATGACCTCACTTAATTCTCATCATGCCTCTTACAGATGAAGAGACAGAAACCCAGGGAGGCTCCCTTGCTGGCCCAGCATCACTCAACAAAGGAGTAATGAGAGTCAGAACCAAGAGTCGAGCCTGGTCTTTTAGACTGGATGGCCAGGCCTTCAACCTTTGCACTGCCTGCACGTGGTCAGACACCTCTCTCAGTTTCCTTTGAGGCCCCATGGCAGCTCCCAGTGGCTCTGTACCAGTTTAAGTCTGGCTCCCCACTGGGACATGAGCTCCATGAGGCAAGGACCTTGGCTGTCTTGACCTCTCCAGTCTGAAAAGGTGGCCAGGCACAGTGCATGACCCATGTACACTTGGCAATGAAGGAATGTCAAGGGTCCATGGCAGTGAATGACTGAGTGCCAGCATGTGATCCTGCCTATTCAGCTCCAAGTGGTGGCTGCTAGGTGACTTTGTGTCTCTCTGTGTCCCCAGACTCTGGCAGGGAGAGTCCCTTTGGTCAACCCTCACCAGTAGACCATGTAGGCAGAACAACTGAGATCTTCATTTGTGTGCTAAGCCTGCTCCATGTGTGACCTCCAGTCTCCCCTCACTGAGCCTTGATTTTCCCACCTCAGTCTCTCTGAGGCCTCCCACCCCCACTCACACGGACGAGGCCAGAGGCACATCCTGAGAGCGTGATGTCGGCCTTGGTGGGCTTCGCGTCAGTGCTGCCGTACCGGAACCGGCAGATGTGTGCCAGGCAGTGGTGGTAGGTGCCGAAAGACACAGACGAGACCAGAGACACAGTGCACACGGGCAGCGAGAGGCCCCTGTAGAAGCCCCACACCTGGTGGACAGGCAGTAGTCAGGCCAGCAGCTAGCCAAAAGGGGTCACCCTAGGGAGCTGGCCCTGGGCCCAAGGAGCTTTGGCAAGTCATAGCTTCAAGGCCTTTTTCTCTCAGCTGTCTTATAGGGTCATAATACTCCACTTAAAAGATTGGTATGAGGGATCAAAGGGGCAGAGGGCCAGGTCCAGCTGGGGGCAGCTATTTGGCGCTGATGACAGTGAACAAAC
Organism: Arctocebus calabarensis; assembly: GCA_963573935.1. NCBI lineage: Eukaryota > Metazoa > Chordata > Mammalia > Primates > Lorisidae > Arctocebus > Arctocebus calabarensis. Next base: position 6,292 of record CAUYON010122936.1, on the reverse strand, counting down.
ATGTTCTGTCATTGTTGCTTTTCGTGGGCTAACTTTCGCCCTGTGCAAACCCCAAGTTCATTTTGCTACATGTCCCCAAGTCCTTTCTCTGGACCCTGAGAATCCTGATGATCCATCCAGCACTGCCTTCATCGGGTGCTTGGCCTGCTGAGGACAGAAATGCAACACAGGGGTCCCTCTCCAGACCTTCAAAGGCCACGTCTAGACCCCCAGCTGGAGGCAGAGCCTGGTTCTGAGCCCCTCATCCTTGCCAGAGGAGCCCATGAGATCAGTACAATTATTCCCAGTAGGAAGGTGAGAGAGCGGAGGGCCAGAGAGGTGCTCAACATCACCTGCTGGCCCAAGGTCCCGACATCACCCTTTTTGTCCCCCTGCCCATCCCCTGACTCCAGGCCTACCCGCTCTCTGTGATATATGTCCCGGACACAGTGCCAGATGCCTGTGTACTTTGGCTCCGTCTGGATCCTGACCTGGGGGAGAAAAGGGCTTCAGAACCAGGTGCCTCCAGGCCTAGGGCATGATCAGCTAGCCCTGGGGAAGGACAGAGTTACCCTCTTGCTTGTCACAGCCATGCCAGTCTATGGACAGATCAGGGACAATAAGCCCCATTTAAGATGAGAAACCTGAGGCCTGGGGTTGAGAAAGAGGGACTGAAATAGTCCTAAAGACCATGGGGAGCCATTGAAGGCATTTGAGTAGGAGAGGACTGGGTCTGATTGGCATTCTAGAAATTCTCCTGGCCATGGGTGGGGTGTGGCACACACTGAGGGTGCCCTAATCCCTGGCTAGGGCTTTGGGGTGGGGGGCTGGCCACTGCCACACCTTCACCGTATCCAAGGGGTAGCCCACAGCGACACCGCAGACACCTGGAAGGAAAGTAGAGGCACCAGTAAGGAGAGCAGGAGATGGGCCCACAAGCAGTTCAAGTGCATTTTATAGGGGATGGCGCAGGGTGAACCCTGATGGGCCCCCACTGATAACAGACCCTCCAGCTCTTCTGGTCTACACCAGACCTAAGAACAACCCCCATTTCGCAGCTGAGGAAATGTGTTCTGCCAGGTTCACTAGTGATTCTCCTCTGAGTCTTGGCCCAGTGATACCCTTGTCCTCATTACCTTGTGCCAAGGACCTTCACTGGCCTCTCTGCCGGTGTCATGTTTGGGGAGAACTTCTGGTCTGAACCTTGCTCAGTCTTGTGTAAGCCAGATAGACCTTGCCCTGAGCCATCAGTCTGTGAAGGGAGCCAGGAGTAACTCCATATTTCAACCGCAATGGGTAGAAGAGGGGAAGCCCAGGCTTACACCACAGCTTTGGGTAGAGCCACACTTCCTGGAATCTCAAATGTGCGTGGAACAGAGTGTGACAAGAGTCCACACCTTGCAGAGAGACCTCAGGTGCCAGCCCCAGGCTTTAGACCAGCGACCTTTGCCCTTTGCCCGGGGTGGCGGGGGGGGGGGGGTTGGGAGGTGGGCAGTTACCATCACCCCGTTCCTTTCTCCCTTCCTAACATAAAGGCCTTAATGTGCAAGACCTTCCGGGGGAAGCCAGAGAAGGAACAGGCAACTTCCTGGGAGGACCAAACCCTTACCTAAGGAGGCTGTGGTGAAGGCAATCGGAGGATGAATGAGGTGCATGAGGCTATGGCCTATTTACTGTGCACCCCAGGGCTCAATAAATATTCATGAGTGAAAGAATGGAGTGAACAAGCAAAAGACTGACTGGGTGGCTCAGAAGAATAGCCCCCACACATCTCACCATACTTCTAGTCATCCATAAAAACCCTGCCATAGTATTACCTCCTCTGGAGCCCTCCCTGACCTCCGTGCCTGGAAACATGTTAATCAAAGGCAGTCTTGATGTTGTCCCATGCATGCCATCTCCACCTACGGAACTAGACTTTCTCAAGGACAAGCCCCAGGTCTGAGTCTTTGTGACCCAGGGCCAGGAACAGAGGGGCCCTTTCACCCACTCATGCCTTCACAAGGGCTCTGGAAGAAGGGTGCAGGAATCAGGAGCCCTTTCTGGTTGCGTGATCCCAAACAAGTCAAGCCCCTTCCCTGAGCCTCCCCCTTAGGGTGCTAACGTGCAAGGAGGAAGCACACTGGTAGGGTCAGGGTCCTGGTCTTTCTCCAGGCTTGGAGCTACACTCCTCCCCTGAGCCTCCATGCTGTTCCCAGAAGCATCGACCCACTGCCCATTGCTGTTTCATAAGACAAGCAAACCCAAGGGTGCTTCACTCAAAGCCCTGGAGCCTGCAGGGTCAGTGGCCTCCGGCCTGTGTCCCGAGGGGCCACTTATCTCTCTGGATCAGTCTTTTGCAAGGAACCCTTTCCCCAAGGCCCAGCCAGGTGTATACAGCCAGAGGGGTAGGTGGAGCTGTACTCTCCAGGACACCAAGCCCTGTCCCTCACTTTCCACCCTCCCCTAGAGCTTCTCAGGCCATGGCTAAGTCATCCCCCCCACCCAAGCCAATGATTCCGGGGGCCTCCCAAGTGCCTCCCTTGCCTAGACCATAGCCCCAGCCCCCTCCTTAACCTCCCGCCTGAGCCCCTAGGCCAGTGCAAAAACCACATCTCTCTTCCCAGGCCTGGGTGGCCACCGTGCCACGGTGCTGAGTCTATGGGAAGCCTGCTCTCCCCTCTAGTTCCCAAGGCCAATCCTGTGGAGCTCCTCAAACCCCACTGCTGCCAGAAGGCTGTCCCCCAGCCAGGGCAGAGTGCTACCCCAGTCCCTTCTGGCACACTGAAGCAGCAATGCCCCTACATGCCCACTGTTTCTGTCCTACCTCCGATGGCTCCAGCAACAAAATCCATGAACAATGGGGTTAGGAGGGAAGACCCCGGGTCTGCTGCCTGAGAGTGCTCTGGTGCCACCACTGGGGTGGCCTCGTCAGCTCCCAGTCTGCTCCTCTCAGACCTTAAATACCATTGGGGGTGGGAGGCAGGGGACAGGAAGCTGGAGCTTGTTGACAGTGGCCCAAAGGCTGGGACCTGGAAAGCAGGCAGTCAATGCCTGTGCCACGTGTCACTGAGCTGGACTCCCTCCCACTCCATTCTCAGGGACACTTGTCCTAGTGCCCTGGGGACCTGGTATTAAGAAAGTTTGCAAGAGGATCACTGCCTGCCACTTTCTTCTCTGACCCCAAACTCAGGTCTTCACTGTGTCTTCTGGGCCTCCTAATGCCCTGAATTTGCTTCTGCCTAGGGAACCCTCAAAGCTCCCTCATGTATGCATTCAACAAACACTCTGAGCTGAGGCTATATTAGGCAAACAAGAGCCAATCCCTGTCCCTGTACAAAGCTCTCTCATGTATGCATTGAACAAACACTCTGACCTGAGGCTATATTAGGCAAACAAGAGCCAGCCCCTGTCCCTTAGGTGCTCCAGTGGCAATGAGGGAGGAAGTGGAAGGAGACAAGCTAGGGAGGACTGGACACAAGGAGACTGGCCTAAGCCCACCCAGGCTCAGCACCCCCATCTGTCTACCCCCACTTTCCCACTGCCCTGATCCCCCTGTTGTCCTCTGCAATGGAGACCACAGCCCATTCCACCCCAGTGCATCCCCAGTGCCAGGATGGACCAGGGACAGGGCTGTCAATTGAGCCACTCTGGCTGGGGCTCTTGTGAAGGGTAAGCGTCCACCAAGAGGCACTGCTGCCTACTGCTCATGTGCAATGACAATAAAAACAGTGACCCCTTCCAGCCACTGCACTGGTCCCCACTCTACAGTGTATTAAGTTTCCTCCTTCCCTGGCTCATGGGATCATCCTCACAGCCCTGATAGCACCCACAGCCAGAAAGCACCCATGTTCCCCATTTTACAGATGAAGCCACTGAGGCCCAGAAAGGAAACTTGTCTGAGGCAACGAAGGTGGCAAAGCTGGATCTGACCCTCACTTGCTCTCAAGCAACCCACCCTCTATGGTATTGGGACCAGCATGGAGAGAGCCCTAATGCTGTAAGCTACGTCTTGGTGGCCTTCATCCCACAAGCTCTCACAGGGTCTTAGTGTACCCCCACCTGAGCTACACTGTAGCCTTGCGAGGCAACCATGTGGACACTGAGGTCCAAGAAGCCCTTGCACTTGCCAGGACCACAAAGTTGCTGAGCAACTGGCCAGATGTTAACACCTTGAGGTCCAGGCCATCCTGTCTGAGTGGCCTTAGGAGCAGGGCAATAGGACAAGCAGCTTCGTGTCCATCTGATTTTCTGTCCCTAATGAGTTGACCAGCAGGCTGGCTTTGAACTGGCTGTGTGCTGACCAAGGAGCATCCCCCACCAGCCCATCTGTGTGTAAGCAAGCAGGGGATACAAAGAATGGGCAGTGCCAGCTGCCACGGCACAGGGCAAAGGGCAGGAAGTGACCCATCCAAGGCTAATTCTGACGCTGGTCCTGGCCACTAGGGAGACAAAGCTCAGTGTGTGTCTGGTCAGGAGCCAAGCTGCCTACATTCAACCACAGCACCACCACTCATGGCTATAAGACTTTGGGCCACCTGCCTCGACCTCTGTGCCTCCACTTGTAGACCCATGAAATGAGGGCAGTCCCTGCCTCGTGTCTAAGACCATTCAGGGCAAACAGTGGGCATGTCCCTGTAGGATTAACCAGACAAATGCTAAGGCTGCAGTAATAGAATCATGGGGTCTAAAAAGAAGGAGGTGACAGGGCTGTTGTGGGCAGAGCAAATGCGGTAGGACTCAGGTTCAATTTCAGATGCTGGACTTGAGAAGCCAGAACCTTAAACACTGAGGGAGCTTGAAACATGTTATCTAACAGGAAATAACAAGGACCCATTTATCCCCACTTTTCCTGCATGGTGTCCATTGCAGTAAGTGCCACTCATGCATGACCTGAGCCAGAAGCCTGGAGTTCCCCTGGATGCCTACCATTCTACCCCTTCCCAGCACCCAGAGAGTTGCCCAGTCCTGGGTTATCCAGGTGCTGGGGGTGTAGCTTTTGTCATAGGCCATAATAAAAAGTGTTATGAACAAGAATAGGGCTGCTTGGAACCTGTCCAGCCTCCTTTCTAGGACAACCACATGGAGGATTAAACTGTGGCCTGGGGGGCGGCGTCTGTGGCTCATCGAGTAGGGCACCAGCCCCATATACCAAAGGTGGCGGGTTCAAACCCGACCTTGGCCAAACTTCAAAAAAAAAAAAAGAAAAATAGCTGGGTGCTGCGGCGGGTGCCTGTGGTTCTAGCTACTCGGGAGGCTAAGACAAGAGAATTGCCTAAGCCCATGAGTTGGAGGTTGCTGTGGGCTGTGTGACGCCAAGGCACTCTACTGAGGGTGATAAAGTGAGACTCTGTCTCTACAAAAAAAAAAAACGAAAAAAGAAAACTGTGACCTGGGCCAGGGAAGAACCCCATATGGATCAGTGAGGGGAGTCCTCAGTCTAGCCTTGGACCTGGCACTCTGCCTCTATTAGCTGTGTGTCCCTGTCTTGATTTCTCCAACAGGCAATGGACCTTGTATCTTTTGTGGATGACAAGAGGCGGAGTCCTCAGAGTGCCAACTGGAGCCACTTCAGGTCACCCCTTCAACAGGCCAGGGTTACTGTTACTAGCATCCAGGTTGACTTCAGGCCTCCTCTACCAGCCCAAGAGCCCACTCCTTGGCAGCCTTGGCCCATGTGAGGAAGGCCCGGCCATCCCCTAGGGGGCGACAGACATTGCACAAACCTCCAGAGCGTGGGGCTGCCAGAAGGGAGAAACACTGCAAGGCCTACCAGCCAGGAGGACTTTCTGTCCCAGGTGCTATGAAAGGGTGAGCACATTTTAAGATGCATTTTTACTTTTTATTACAAAAAGAATTAACTACAAGTTATTTTTAAAAAGTAATCCAGACAGGAAAGACAGAGCCGGCGTAGAAAGTGAAAGTCCCAATAACCCAGGCCTACGGACTGCCCTCCAGTGAATTCGAGCCAACACTGATGTTTTTCTTTTCTTTCTCCTTCCCTTTCATTTTCTGTTCCTCTCCTTTCTTTTTTCCAGAGATAGGATCTTGCTCTGTTGGCCAGGGTAGAGTACAGCAGCATCATCATAGCTCACTGAAACCTCAAACTCCTGGGCTCAACCCATCCTCCTAATCTTCAGCCTCCTGGGCAGCTGGGACTACTGATGCGTGCCACCACACTTGGCTAAATTTTCTTTTTCTTTTTTTTTTTTTTTTTTTTTGTAGAGACAGAGTCTCACTTTATCGCCCTGGGTAGAGTGCCGTGGCGTCACACTGCTCACAGCAACCTCCAGCTCTTGGGCTTAAGCGATTCTCTTGCCTCAGCCTCCCTAGT
>CAUYON010122935.1:0-17656 GCA_963573935.1 Arctocebus calabarensis | reverse complement strand
CACGGGAAGAGGAGCTGCAGCTACAGGAGCAGATTGCCCTCCTGGTGAAAGACATGAGGCCATGATAATGGAGCAGCCACTGGCAGCTACGGAGTCACCAAAAGATGCTGCAGAAACAGGCCATCTTCTAGATGGCTAAACGCAAGATTGTTAAAAGATATCTGCAGAACAACAGGCTGCCACTATTGAAATCTCATTATTGGGGATTGGTTAGGTTTCAGTAGAGTTGAAATCTAGTGGCTTGTGGTTCAGTCTTGGAGCTGGCTTTATAAGACTGTAGACTTGGGTTACATGGAGATTTGTGTTGCTTCCGGGAGCTCCTGTATTCCTCTTCCCGATTACTCATGTTTTCTCACAAGCTAGCCAATTCTTTCTCTCACTGGGTTTCTTTCTGGCTGTGCAAGAGTCGTCCAGCTTCTTTCTCTGTAATTTCCTTGTTTCTCCCTCTCCCTTTTTTAAAATGGGAAAACAAACACTACAAAATGAGAGCCCAGCCTGCTCCCAGATCTGTATAAGGAGATGATCACCAAATTAAACTCCTTCAGACATAAATGGGTGACTATCTTTATTTATAGCTGAGGCCAGAGTGCTTTCCTCCAAACCAGTAGTTTTCAAAGTTTAGACCCTGAAACATTACCATCATCTGAATTTGTTTGAAACGCAAATTTCCAGTAGACCTATAAATCTACTAAACCAGAACCTCTAAAGTTATTGCTCAAAAGCCTGGGTTTTTATTTATTTTATTTATTAATTTATTTTTTTTGTTGGTTTTGGCTGGGGCTGGGTTTGAACCCGCCATCTCTGGCATACGGGGCCAGCACCCTACTCCTTCGAGCCACAGGTACCACCCAAAAGCCTGGGTTTTTAAAAATCTTTCTTTTCAGATTTTTTTTTTTTTTTTGAGACAGAGCCTCAAGCTGTCGCCCTGGATAGAGTGCTGTGACATCACAGCTCACAGCTACCTCCAATTCCTGGGCTCAAGCGAGTCTCTTGCCTCCGCCTCCCAAGTAGCTGGGACCACAGGCGCCCGCCACAAGGCCCGGCCATTTTTTGGTTGCAGCCGTCATTGTTGTTTGGCGGGCGGGGCTGGATTCGAACCCACCAGCTTAGGTGTACATGGCTGGCTCCTTAGCCCATTGAGCCACAGGCACTGAGCTTTTTTTTTTTTTTTTTTTGAGACAGAGTCTCACTATGTCATGCTCAGTAGAGTGCTGTGTCATCACAGCTCATAGCAGCGTCAAACTCTTGGGCTTAAACAGTTCTGCCTCAGCCTTCCAAGTAGCTGGGACTACAGGCACCCACCACAACGCTTGGCTATTTTTTTGTTGCAGTGTCATTGCTGTATAGCAGGTCCCAAGGCTAGTCTATGTATGTGGCTGGCACTCTACTCACTGAGCTATGGGCGCAGAGCCCAGATGGTTTTTTTTTTTTTTAACAAAAATCTGCAAGATCTTTTCAGTTGATTCTTATGCATGCTAACTAAGGCTGAGAAACACTACTGCAGAGTTAAGGAAACCTTCCAAACTGTAATCTTCAGCAGTATCCTAGGCTTTATTTATTTATTTGAGACAGAGTCTCAATCTGTTGACCTGGGTAGAATGCTGTAGTGTCATAGCTCACAGCATCCTCAGGGTCAAGTGATCCTCTTGTCTCAGTTTTTCTATTTTTAGTGGAAACAGGGTCTCGCTCTTGCTCAGGCTGGTCTCGAACTCATGGACTCAAACAATCCACCCAACTCAGCCTCCCAAAGTGCTAGGATTACAGGCATGAGCCACCACACCCAGTTTAGGCTTTACTTTTCAAGGCCATTTCCTGGTATCTGGTGTGTTACCTAAAAGTACACCCTAGACTCAGCACCATGTGGTATCTAGGCTCAGAAAACCAAGACGATTGCTGGTTTTTTTGTTTTTTTAATCTTAGTTCTTCCCCCAAAGAACAACTGACATTTTTGAGGCAAATGATATTATAGATCTGAGTTGGGCTCAAAATGTTCCTTGTCTATACGCACAGCTTTTTTTGTTTGTTTGTTTGAGACAGAGCCTCAAGCTGTCACCCTGGATAGAGTGCTGTGGCATCACAACTCACAGCAACCTCCAATTCCTGGGCTCAAGCAAGTCTCTTACCTCTGCCTCCCAAGTAGCTGGGACTACAGGCGCCTGCCACAACGCCTGGCCATTTTTTGGTTGCAGCCATCATTGTAGTTTGGTGGGCTCAGGCTGGATTCGAACCCGCCAGCTCAGGTGTACGTGGCTGGCGCCTTAGCCCATTGAGCCACAGGCGCTGAGCCTACTCACAGGTTTTAACTTTTCCCTTTCCAAACTTTTTTTTCCATTCCATTTCACATCTCACAAAGATAAGCTTAGGATTTAGGATGGTTAGAAGAAAAGGTTTGTGATATAGGAAGTTAGAAATAAAAATACAAAGCAAAATCTGGTAAACTTCAGGAAAACCTTTTAAACTGCATTCTTCAGCAATACCCCTGGTTTTTCTTAGGGCTCTGTAAGATGAGTAGGCTTTTATTTGCAGTGAGTTACAACCCTACTTGGCCTTGGGTAGTGATAGTATTGGCTGAACATTGTCATTCTTTGGCATTAACCTAGTAGTACTTACTGCCCACCACCAGAAAAGGACAAAATCCTCTGAGGCCTAGGCTAAGATAGAATGGAGAGAAAAATAACATCTTCCTAGGCTCTGCAGCAGGAAAACTTACTTTTATTTATTTATTTTTATTTTTATTTTTTGCAGTTTTTGGCCGGGGCTAGGTTTGAACCTGCCACCTCACCTCCTGCATATGGGGCCAGCGCCCTATTCCTTTGAGCCACAGGCACAGGAAAACTTTTTTTTTTTTTTAATGAGACAGAGCCTCAAGCTGTTGCCCTGGATAGAGTGCCAAGGCATCACAGCTCAGAGCAACCTCCAACTTCTAGGCTCAAGCAATTCTCCTGCTTCTGCCTCCCAAGTAGCTGGGGCTTACAGGTGCCTGCCACAAAGCCAGCTATTTTTTGGTTGCATCCGTCATTGTTGGGCAGGCCCAGGGCTGGATTCGAACCTGCCAGCTCAGGTGTATGTGGCTGGCACCTTAGCCACTTGAGCCACAGGCACCGAGCCTGCAGCAGGAAAACTTTTAAAGTGAGTAGGAGAGGAGGGTAGCCATAGGCTAGCACACACCTGACCCTAAGTGAGTGGCTGGACTGATTCTTTTTTTCCTACCAGGATTGCCCTGTACTCTTGCCCTGGAGTGCCGCATGCATGCCTCACAGCAGAGGGCACTGCTGTATTCTCCAAGCCAGCCAGCTGAAGGCTGCGGCTTCTGTTCCTAGCTCCTGCCTGTCATGAGGGAAACTACCTCAGGCCTTATCCTTAAGTCCTTGAGCTCAGAGCTCAGAAGGACTTGGGAAAATACAGAGAGAAAAGCTGCTGCTACATTAGGTAAAGACAACTGAGGGAAAGATGCTATTCCTCTCTTCTACACACATGTATGCCCCCTATTCTCTCTGCCACTCAGGAATTCCTAGTAGCTTGAGGAGGAAACTACTTGAAGCTTCTCTTCCAAGTGTAAGAAGGGGCCCCTGACTCACTGCCTCCCTCAGTGTATCATTTCCTCATAATTCTCCCCAGAAAAGTAGAATGAAGCACCAACCTGAGAAGAAATTGATGTACATGTGTTCACATGTCAGTAGTCTTAGGTAGAAATACTGAGTTGCACGATAAAAACGGCTCAATTAGTTATCTACTTGGTGGAAAATTGTATTTCCCCAAAATATAACATTTTCCCTAAGAGCCTCCCCTGTTGGGCGGTACCTGTGGCTCAGTGGGTAGGGTGCCGGCCCCATATAACGAGGGTGGTGGGTTCAAACCCGGCCCCGCCAAACTGCAACAAAAAAATAGCCGGGGCTTGGCGCCTGTGGCTCAACAGGCTAAGGTGCCAACCATGTACACCTGAGCTGGCGGGTTCGAATCCAGCTCAGCCCACCAAACAACAATGACGGCTGCAACCAAAAAATGGCCCGGCGTTGTGGCGGGTGCCTATAGTCCCAGCTATTTGGGAGGCGGAGGCAAGAGACTCGCTTGAGCCCAGGAATTGGAGGTTCCAGGGTGACAGCTTGAGGCTCTGTCTCAAAAAAAAAATAGCCAGGCATTGTGGCTGGCGCCTACTACTGTGGCAGTCCCAGCTACTGTGGAAGCTGAGGCAAGAGAATCTCCTAAGCCCAGGAGTTGGAGATTGCTATGAGCTGTGTGATGCCACGGCACTCTACCAAGGGTGATAAAGTGAGACTCTGTCTCTACCAAAAAAAAAAAAAAAGAGCTTCCCCTGTATAGGGACTGTTATTTGATTAATGTTATTTTCAGGAATAATAATAGTACCTAACACTTTCCAGGTGCTTTATGTATGTAAGACTTTTCCTAAACTCATTTTATTTATGCGTATAAATTAAAGGGATTAAATAACTTGTTTGAAGTCACACAGCTAATAAATGGTGTTGGGATTTGAACCACGCTATGGATTTTGCTATTACCACATCCTCGTCAAAGAACAATGTGCTTTTCTAGGGTTAGCACTGTATTGGATATTAAATCCATTAAGAGCATCAATTGTAGGTTCTTAAGAATTGGAGGCCCATCACTACTATAGTAATGAGTATTTAAAAAATAATTTGACCATGAGGTTTGCTTGGGCTTGGGAGATGAGGTTACAGGTAGAGACTAAAACTCCAATCCAGAGACCTATAAGGTTATGTAAGGGGTTTCACTCTGCACTGATTGGTATTTGTTCAACTTACTAACAAATGGAAATCCTTTTATCTGAAAACTTCTGGTTGACTCGACACCCGTTGCTCAGTGGTTAGGGTGCCAGCCACATACTCTGAGGCTGGCAGGTTCGAACCCAGCCCAGGCCTGCTAAACAATGAAAACTGCAACAAAAAAATAGTCAAGGCAGGGCTCCTGTTGGGGCAGGAGCCTGTAGTCCCAGCTACTGGGAGGCTATAGCAAGAGAATCGCTTAAGCCCAAGAGTTTGAGGTTGCTGTGAGCTGTGATGTCACAGCACGCTACCCAGGGTGACATAGTAAAACTCAGTCTCAAAAAAATAAAAACTTCCGGTTGTCAATCTCAGCTGAGGACCTGGCTCTGACCTGCCATAGAGAAGGGAGGAATATTTATTTTATCAGGAGTGAATGGGGATTCCCACCCCCATTCAGTTCAGGCATATGTTCAGGAAGTACCAATTTTTTTTTTTGAGACAGAGTTTCACTATGTTGCCCTGGGTAGGGTGCTATGGTGTTACAGCTCATAGCAACCTCAAATTCTTGGGCTTAAGTGATTCTCTTGCCTCAGCCTCCCAAGTAGAGAGACTACAGGCACCCGCCACAATGCTGGGCTATTTTTTGATTGTAGTTCTCATTATTGTTTGGAATGCCCAGGCTGGATTCGAACCCACCAGCTCTGGTATATGTGGCTGGTGCCCTAGCCGCTTAACTACAGGCGCTGAGTCAGAAGTACCATTTCTGGTAAACATATACATCTGGAGTTATCAATTCTAAGTACAACAGGTATTTAAATATGACACAATTCCTGCCTTCAAGAAACTGATAGCCAGAAATGATAGTACATTTAGTCCCAGCTACTCAGGAGGCTGAGGTGGGAGGATCCCTCGAGCCTTAGCATTTGAGGCTCTAGTGAGATATAATCACACCTCTACTCCAGCATAGGCAACAGAACAAGACTCTTTTTCTTAAAAAAAAGAAAAAAGGGTGGTGCCTGTGGCTCAGTGAGTAGGGTGCTGGCCCCATATACCATGGGTGGCAAGTTCAAATCCCACTCCGGCCAAACTGCAACAACTAAAAAATAAATGAAAGAAAAAAGAAGAAGAAACGAAACTGAAAGAGTAGAAAATGGTTCTCTCTCTTCCCATCCCTCTACAAGCACTCTGGCCCAGTAGTACATTCAGCAAAAGGAAGAAATACTGAAGCCTCCAGTTCCAAGTCAGCAGGTTGGTGGTGGGGGCTGGCCAATTTCACTGAAAAACACCTAAAATCCACCTGGGGTCATATTAATCAGTGCTTGCTATGTGCCAGGCATAATATTAAGCCCTTTATCCTATATATACATTTCCTTGATTCTCACAACTGTTACATGTTTCATTATCCTTAATTTTACAGATGAAGAAATGGAAGCACAGAAAAATTAAGTGACTTTCCCAAAGTCACCCAAATGCCAAATGTTGGTAATGGCATTTGGACCCAAGTAGTCTTTTTTTTTTTTTGAGACAGAGCCTCAAGCTCTCACCCTGGACAGAGTGCCATGGCATCACAGCAACCTCCAATTCCTGGGCTCAAGCGAGTCTCCTGCCTGCTCCCAAGTAGCTGGGACTACAGGTGCCTGCCATAACACCCGGCCATTTTTTGGTTGCAGCCATCATTGTTGTTTAGCTGGCCCAGGCTGGATTCGAACCCGCCAGCTCAGGTGTACGTCGCTGGCGCCTTAGCCCGTTTAGCCACAGGTGCCGAGCCTGGACCCAAGCAGTCTTTTAAAGCTTGTGGCCTGAACTATTCATTATACTGCTAACATCCTGGATTACGATAGCAGCAGGACTTAAAGCTCAACAGGCAGAGAGGACTTGAGAGGAGGCAGATTCCATATAGCCTGACAATTAGAGGAGAAATTAAGATTACAGATGAAAGTGGAGTAAGAACAGAAACTTTGGATCTTTGTGCCCACTCATTGGGTTGTAAAGCCCTCCACAAGGCAGAGTTTGAATCTTAATTATTTTGCACCTAGCTCAAAGCTGGGCCTGTAATCAGTCTCGAAAGATATTATTGAATTGAATGATGGCTGAGTAACATCATCTTTATAGAAAGGACTGGCTCATTTGTCATTATCCACAAGGTTCCCAACGGCAATGCTGCTTATCTAGCAGGTGTTGGCAGTCTCAGAGAACATGGTTGGTGGGGAGCCGGTGTGCTAGAGGGCGTCAATATTAGTCTTAGAGTCGTATTTATTTGCACAGACTTCCTCAACCCTCCCCTAGCCTTGGTTACCAATCTTTATTAAAGACCCAGTGATATCAAGCTTTCCACCCCAGTGCCTGGACAGAAATATGCTCCAGGCAATTCATTTTTCTCTCACAAAAAGGCTGACCTCTTACAGGTAGAATTGGGCATTCCTCATAGCCCATTAGCTTGAAACTGCTCTTGCATTCTTGGTCCATTCCATGGAGATAGCATTGAACAGACACTTTGAATAAGCACTCTGAGCAAATGCCCTTTCCCACCACTCCCACTCCAAACTTCATTTGGCTTGGTTGTTGGAAGTGCAAGAGGGCAGAAATGATACCTTTTGACCACTCCACTTTTTTTATTCTTTTTTTTTTTTTTTTGAGATAGAGCCTCTAGCTGTCACCCTGAATAGAGTGCTGTGGCATCATAGCTCACAGCAACCTCCAATTCCTGGGCTCAAGCGAGTCTCTTGCCTCCGCCTCCCGAGTAGCTGGGACTACAGGCACCTGCCACAACGCCTGCCTTTTTTTTTTTTTGGTTGCAGCCATCATTGTTGTTTTGCGGACCCAGACTGGATTCGAACCTGCCAGCTCAGGTGTATGTGGCTGGCGCCTTAGCCCGTTGAGCCACAGGCGCCGAGCCCACTTTTTTTATTCTTGAGACAGGATCTCTCTTCCTTGTTCAGGCTGGAGTACAGTGGCTGTTCATAGCTCCTTGTGGCCTTGAACTCCTGGGCTCAAGGGATCCTCCCACCTTAGCCTCTCAAGTAGCTTGGACTTGCTCAGGTGCACTTCCACCTTTATTGGTCTGAGTCTCAGCCCTTTCCACCTAAAATTGTTACGTTTTGATTTATAAATTCCTGTTTGAATTGATAGCCAGAGTGGGGCTGTTAGTTCCTCACCTACAGGTTGCCTAGTCTTCATGGAGGGGAGGGCTTGGTAGAGGTACACAGAGGTAAGGTGGAGTTGGGGGGAAATAGGCCCTGTACAAAAGCTTGGCGCCCATAGCTCAGTGGTTAGGGTGCTGGCAAGTCAGAACCTAGCTTGGGCCTGCTAAACAACAATGACAACTACAACAAAAAAATATCCGGGTGTTGTGGCAGGCACCTGTAGTTCCAGCTACTTGGGAGGCTGAGGCAAGAGAATCTCTTAAGCCCAAGAGTTTGAGGTTGCTGTGAGCTGTGACACTAAGGCACTCTACCAAGGGCAAACAAAGTGAGACTCTGTCTCTAAAAAGAAATAACAAAAGCTGAGTAGCCAGATGTTCACTTTCACAGCTCTCCTATAAACCTGGCAGGGCAGATAGAGATGAAAACAAAGCAAAACTCCATTTAAAGTGCATTACAGCTCAGGAACCAGCTCCCCCTGGGCAGGAGAAGGGAGGGAAGGGCACAGAGGCCACATCATTCTCCTTCCTTATCTAGGGCCACATGTCTCTCCTCTAGCTTTGTGAAGGGTGATTTACACCCCAGCTGGAATGACTCTCTTTCTGGGCTGATTACATCGGCAAATGCCCCCCAGAGGCCACAGCAGGATGGCCATATTCAGAAGCAGCAGCCAATAAATCTCAGAGGTTTATACTGAGATTCTCAATACCCTCCCTCCTGGCCTGTTGCCAGCCGGCTATGGCAGTAAGGAGCGGGTGGGTGTTGGAGGGTTAGAGGATGAAACCCTGCACTTCTTTTCATGACTCTTCTCTTTCTCTCTTTCTGTGCACTGCCCAATTTTCATTCTCCCAAGTCATTCTGCCTCTGTCTTTAACCTGGGATCTGGTGAGAATCCAGCGCAGACCTAGGCCTAATAAATTCCTTATCGTTAGGAGTAGATATCCTGGGTTATGGGCATAGCTGTGGTTTCTGTGTTTCACTAGGTAGAGTGGCTTGTTCTCCTATCATCTGAAAATGATGGGGCTCCTAAATGGTCTCTCCAGTCAGTCACCTTCCTCAGGGATCTCTGGCCCAGGAAAATCTCCACTGTTTAATCTGAGGAGAGTAATCTTTACATCCTCCCTCATGACACCAAAGAGGCTGAATTTGGAGTCTGGTCCGGTAAACTGGTAAAGACACCAGGATCTGGCAAGAGGTCTGCACTCTCAGCGAAGTCACCCCATTTGCCTGCGACTCATTATTTGCAGAATCCGAGGTTCATAACAACCACCTATGAGAGGAAAATGAAATCACAGATGTGCAACTTCTAAGAGAAAAACATACTAGAAATACAAGTGCCCTTGTGCCGATTTGTTCGAGTTTTGTTACAAGATTTCATTCGTGGAGATTGCTGTTGTTCTTTGGTGTGTGTTTTGGGGGAGGTTGATTCTGGAAAGTGAGAAAAGGTGCTCTTTGAGGGAGAATATTTGGGGGCCCCGGGAATGGCGAGTCTCCCGTTGCAGCTCCACAAGGTCTTGCTAAGCGAAGTTGGCAGCAGGTGGTTAGAGTCTGGAAGAGAAGCACCCTCTCCACACGGGGGCGGGTACCCCGGCCGCCCCCACGCTGCCGCTCTGGGTCCAGTGGAGGAGGCGGGAGGGCGGCGCCCGAGACCCCGGTGGGAAAGTGGCGGCGTCGTACAGGGAGGGGCGGGAGGAGGCGCTGGGAGGCGCGGGCAGCGGGAGCCCGGCTCGCGGAGCTCTAGTGCGAGGAGCCAGGGGAGCGCGGCGCGCGGCGTCCACACCTCGCCATGGGGCGCCCACAGAACCCTCGATCGCCGCCGCCCGCGGTCCCGCTGCTGCTGCTGCTGCTGCCGCTGTTGTTGCTGCCGCTGCCGCTGCCGCTCAGAGCCGGTGAGTGGGCTGTGCGGACTCTGATATCGCACCGGACAGGGCTGTAGGGGGAGGCGGAGGTGGAGGTGAGAGTGTAGGCGGGTCCCGGGTCACCACCGCCCAGAGAGGGCACAGTAGCCGTCCTGTTCCCGGGCACCCATCCATCGCAGCCTGGGGAAGTGGAGGAGGAAGCCCAGGGCGCCTGCAAGGGGTGACTTCTGTGCCTAATACAGTGTCTACTGATGTAGATTAATCGAGGGCGACCAATGGCCTGGCCACCTAGGCATCTCCTTGATGCCAGTTCCCCCCTTTTCCCTCTTTTAAGGTAGGTCCACACTCACAGAACCAAGACAGCATTTCTAGGAACCAAGGAGAAATCTAATCTGAAGTAGGAATTCCATTTGCTCCATGTGGGCTTTATTCCATCCACTTTAAGGACTGAGGTAGCAATAACTAGGCACAGATGAAGAAAGAGAAGTTTGTTAGAAATGACTTGTCACAAATTAGGCTTGTAAACTACTGCCCAGAACTTGCTAGCATCATTATTTGGTTGTCAACCTACCGATTCTCTCCCTCTCCTTAGGATATACTTAATTATTATTTTAATTAGTGCAGAAAACTCACTATTGGGCAGGATGTCCTTTTCCCTGCAAGGAGACCAGCACAGTGCCTTGCCTGTGGACATAAGTAGATCCACAATAGATGTTTTGTGGAATGCATAGTTCAAGGCCTGGGTTAGAACCCTGCCATTTACTCTAAGGAAGGGCAGCCTGAGATCTAAGATCCCTATCCCTGGGTGAGAGTGGGCTGAGTGCATGGAATCTCCTTGTGGGACTCCTGAGAGACAGAGATTACATACTTTGCCCTAAAACCCCATCTGCAGAGTGTTTCTGTAGAAAAGCAGTCTTGGTAGTGAGAAAGATATGAAAGGAAAGAGGGAAAACACTGGCTCCATCAGTAAATCAGGGCAGAAAGATATCACCAGTCTGCTTTGATTGTCCAGAAAATTCAACCTATCTTAAAGATATGGCTGGCATGTGAAGATCAGCGGTAAACATTATACACCTTCTTCATTAACTAGTTCAATAAAGCAGAATGGATAACATCTATTTTCCACAGTAATACTTGACAGCAATGGTTTTTGGTTAAGTAGCCTTGTTGGAAATCCTTAAAACAGTCAACTAGGAACTGCCATGAAGGCCGAGGGCTCCCTAAAAGCAGAGAACAGATAATTGAACTTGAACTCAATTGTTCAAGTTCTCAACAGAACTTGAACAATTGAGTAGAAAATACCACTTCCTAGCAAAAAAGAGAGACCTCCAATTCACAGGGAAGTGGCATCATGTACTGAAAAAATCTGGATTCTAGCCTTAACTCAGTCTTGACTTGCTGTTCCCCTGATGAATGTTACTTTTCTTTGTTCACCCATCCATAAAATGGGTACCTGACCTATGGGCCTCATGGGGAGAAACAAATGACGATTTTTTTTTTTTTTTTTTACAGACAAAGTCCCACTTTGTCCCCCTCAGTAGAGCGCTGTAGCATCACAGCTCACAGCAACCTCCAACTCCTGGGCTTAGGTGATTCTCTTGCCTGAGCCTCCCAAGTAGCTGGGACCAAAGGCACCCACCACAATGCCTGGCTATTTTTTGTTGCAGTTTGGCCAGGGCTGTGTTTGAATCCCCCACCCTCAGTATATGGGGCCGGCCGGGTGGTGCTGTAAAACTATGTTTTTGTTTGTTTTTGAGACAGAGTTTCACTTTGTTGCTCCAGGCTAGAGTGAGATACCCTCAGCCTAGTTCACAACAACTTCAAACTCCTGGGCTCAGCCCATCCTCCTGCCTCAACCTTCTGATTAGCTGGGACTACAGGAACACGTCACAATAGCCGGCTAATTTTTCTATTTTTAGTAGAGATGGAGTCCTGCTCTTGCTCAGGCTGGTCTCGAACTCCTGAGCTCAAATGATCCTCCTGCCTTGGCTTCCTGGAGCGCTAGGATTACAGCTGTAAACCACTGTGCCTAGCCACAAAGGAGGTTCTTGTGTGCTGAAGCATAACCTGATCTGGCCCATTTTGCAGTTACTCATTCTCTATGTACCAAGAAACAGAAAACCAAATTCAAAAGCCAGGCTGCTGACTAGTATGAAATAGATATGGCAGTGGCAGCATAAATGGGGAGGTGGGGCAAATATAGTAGCAGTGGTTCTCAACCTTCCTAATGCCTCAGTGTATTTTCGCTTTTACGAAGGGGTAGAGACCCACAGGTTGAGAACCTCTGCGAGTGGTGGGTGCTGTAACTGGGAAAGGAATGATTTATCAAAATGGGGCAGTCGTTACTTAACTACAGTTGTTACATTGTGGGCCCAAGAGTTTCCATTTTTTAAGAGAAATTGAAAATCCATCGTTTTATGTGAAATCTGATGTTAACGTGAATGTTTGAGCTAATGAAATTTAAGTTTTAGGCTCAGCGCCTGTTGCTCAGTGGTTAGGGCACCGGCCACATACACCAGGGCTGGCAGGTTCGAACCTGGCCTGCTAAACAACAGTGACAACAACAACAACAAAAACAGCCAGGCATTGTGATGGGCGCATATGGTCCCAGCTAGTTGGGAGGCTAAGGCAAGAGAATCTCTTAAACCCAAGAGTTTGAGGTTGCTGTGAGCTGTGACGCTACAGCACTCTATGGAGGGTGACAAAATGAGACTCTGTCAAAAAAAAAAATTTTTTTTAAATGTTGGCTACTAATTACAACTTTAAGAAAATATTGTGTAAAAATAAACTAAAAAATAAAAAGAGAGACTCAGCGCCTATGGCTCAAGCGGCTAAGGCGCCAGCCACGTACACCTGAGCTGGCGGGTTCAAATCCAGCCTGGGCAACCAAACAACAATGATGGCTGCAACCAAAAAAAATGGTCGGGCATTGTGGCGGGCACCTGTAGTCCCAGCTACTTGGGAGGCAGAAGCAGGAGACTCGCTTGAACCTAGGAATTGCAGGTTGCTGTTAGCTGTGATGCCACAGCACTCTATCCAGGGTGGCAGCTTGAGGCTCTGTCTCAAAAAAAAAAAAAAGGAAAGAAATACTGTGTCAACTGAAAACACACATCTGTACACTGGATCAATATGTGACCTTTGCTCTGGATCAAGATCTTTGTCTCACAACTCAGGAAAAACAAGCTTATTCGTGTTGAGATGAAATTTAATGGTGCTCAAGTTCTTTGTTGAGCTGGATGCCCCTAAATTCACCACTGTTCAGACTTGGTGAACTATCAGCTAAGAAATTAAGTTTTCTTTTGAAAATGGTTATGACTCATTATTTAGTACAGTTAAATATTTATTTAATCCACTCACAGCAAAAAGCCTTGCCCTGCTACATTTCTTTTAGCAACCACTTATTGGGTACCTACCTAAAGTAACATCTTAAACTTTTACAATTTTCTTAATCTGTTTAAATGTCCCCCTTTTGATAAAGTTGTAAAATCTAATAAATTCCTTAAATTTACTTTTTTTTCTTTTTTTAAATTCTTTTTTATTTTTTTTGGCCAGGGCTGGGTTTGAACCCGCCACCTCCGGCATATGGGGCCAGTGCCCTATTCCTTGAGCCACAGGTACCACCCCCTTAAATTTACTTTTTGAAATATTAAAAACTTTTTTCCTCACCATCCACATGTAAGATTATCACGTGTTTTTTTGAAATATACATTTTGATATACTTCTTTTTTTTTGAGACAGAGTCTCATTTGGTCACCCTTGGTAGAGTGCCATGGCATCTTAGCTCACAGCAACCTCAAACTCTTAGGTTCAAATGATCTACTTGCCTCAGCCTTGTGAGTAGTTGGGACTACAGGCATCTGCCACAATGCCCACCTATTATCCCAGCTATTATTTAGAGACAGGGTGTCACTCGGGCTCTGGCTGCTCTCAAACCTGTAAGCTCAGGCAATCCACCAGCCTTGGCCTCCTGCTAGGATTATAGGTAGCCACTACGTCCAGCCTGTGAATATGAATTTTAACAAGTTCACTGGAAATTCTGATGCTCCTTAAAGTTTGAAAAGTGGTGTCATATTCCATTCAGAAATAATGGCAGGATCACTACTAATTTTTTTCTTTTGCTTCATGCCTCCTCATGGTCCTGTAACTCTATTTATTTAAAATTTTAATATTTTGCCAGCTAAATGATATTGACAACTGCAATGAAAACATAGCCAGGTGTTGTGGCGGGTGCCTGTAGTCCCAGCTATGTAGGAGTCTGAGGCAAGAGAATCACTTGAGCCCAAGAGTTTGAGGTTGCTATGAGCTGTGATGTGACAGCACTCTACCGAGAGTGACATAGTGAGACTCTGTCTCAAAAAAAAATAAATATTTTGCTTATCATGGATTTTTTTCACATTAATTTCAACTTCTAAATGTATTTTTTTAAAAAACTTTTTTTATTTTTTATTTTTTTAGCAGTTTTTGGCCCATGCTGGGTTTGAGCCCACCCCCTCCGGTATATGGGGCTGGCGCCCTACTCCTTTGAGCCACAGGTGCCACCCTCTAAACGTATTTTTATGTTTATTTATTTATTTAAAGACAGAGTCTCACTTTTTCGCCCTCAGTAGAGTGCTATGGTATCACAGCTCACAGCAACCTCCAACTCCTGGGCTTAGATGATTCTGTTGCTACAGCCTCCTGAGTAGCTGGGACTACAGGCGCTCGCCACAATGCCCGGCTATTTTTTTGTTGCAGTTTGGCCGGTGTCAAGTTCGAACCCGCTACCCTCGGTATATGGAGCTGGCGCCCTACCCACTGAGCCACAGATGCTGCCCAGCTTCTAAAAATATTGCATTAAAATATTATTTGTGGCCAGGAATGGTGGCTTACATCTGTAATCCTAGCACTTTAGGCGGCCAAGGCATGGGTGGATCATCTGAGCTCAGGAGTTCAAAACCAGCCTGAGCAAGAGTGAGACCCCATCTCTAAAAATAGCTAGGCATTGTGGCAGGTGCCTGTAGTCCCAGCTACTTGGGAGGCTGAAGCAAGAGAATCACTTGAGCTCAAGAGTGAGGTTTGTGTGAGCTGTCATGCTAGGGCACTCTACCTAGGGCAACAGCTTAAGACTCCGTATCAAAAAAAAAAAAAAAAAGAGGCCTGGCATGGTGGCTCATGCCTGTAATCCCAGCACTTGGGAGGCTGAGGAGGGTGGATTGCCTGAGCTCATATGTTCAATACCAGTCAGTGCAAAAGTGAGACCCCCTTCTCAAAAAAATATCCGGGCATTGGCTTGGCGCCTGTGGCTCAAGGGGCTAAGACGCTAGCCACATACACCTGAGCTGGAGGGTTTGAAAAAACCCCGGGCTGACAAACAATGACAGCTGCAACCAAAAAACAGCTGAGCATTGTGGCGGGTGCCTGTAATCCCAGCTACTTGGGAGGTGAAGGCAGGAGACTCCTTTGAGCCCAGGAGTTGGAGGTTGCTGTCAGCTGTGATGTCATGGCTCTACCCAGGGCAACAGTTTGAGGCTCTGTCTCAAAAAAAAAAAAAAAAAATAGCCAGGCATTGTGGTAGGTGCCAGTAGTCCCAGCTTATTGGGAGGCTGATGTAAAAGAATCTCTTAAGCCCAAGAGTTTGAGGTTGCTGTGAGCTGTGATGCTACAGCACTCTACTGAGCGTGAGGAAGTGAGACTCTGTCTCAGAAAATGAATAAATAGGGCAGTGTCTGCAGCTCAGTTTTAGGGCACCGGCTCCATATACCGAAGTAGGGGCTTCAAACACAGCCCCGGCCAAATTGCAACAGAAAAATAGCCAGGTGTTGTGGCGGGCGCCTGTAGTCCCAGCTACTTCGGAGGCTGAAGCAAGAGAAATGCCTAAGCCCAGGAGTTGGAGGTTGCTGTGAGCTGTGTGATGCCATGGCACCTTACCGAGGGCAACATAAATAAATAAAAATAAAAAAAGCCTGGTGTTGTGGAGAGTGCCTATAGTCCCAGCTGCAGGGTGACAAAGTGAGACTCTGTCTGGATAAAAGAAAAACAGAAAACAACAATGAAAATAAGCTATATACAACTACACTTAACAGTATAGGTGAATTTCACAAACAAAATTGAGCAAAAGATGACAAGACACAAACGCACATGTTGTAGGATTAAAAAACAGGTAAAGCTAATTGTTAATAGTAGAAACCAAGATACTGTTTTCTTGGGAAAACAGTGACTGGAGGAGAGCTTATGGGTTACTGGTAATGTTCTGTACCTTTTTCTGGATTCTGGTTACACAGGTGTATTCAATTTATGAAATTCATCGAGATAGACTAGAGTACTAAGGCCTTAACATAGCTCACAGCAACCTCAAACTCTGTCAAATGACCCTCTTGCTTCATCCTCTGGAGTAGCTGGTACTACAGGGGCCTGCCCAGCTAATTTTTCTATTTTCAGTAGAGACAGGGTCTCACTCTTGTTCAGATTTTGAACTCAAATGATCCTCCCACCTCAGCCTCCCAGAGTGCTAGGATTACAGGGATGATGGCTGGGTGCTTATAGCTCAGTGGTTAACCCGCATGCACTGGGGCTGATGGGTTTGAACTCGGCCTGGGCCTGCTAAAAAAAAAAAAAAAAAAAAAATTAAAGGATTTACAGAAAGGAGCCACCCTACCTCACCAAACTATGCATTTTTTTTTCTTTTTTTGAGACAGAGTTTCACTATGTTGTCCTCAATAGAGAGCCATGGTGTCATAGCTCACAGCAACCTCAAATTCTTTGGCTTAAGAGATTTTCTTTTCTTTTTTTTAATTAATTATTTTTTTGCAGTTTTTGGCCAGGGCTGGGTTTGAACCCGCCACCTCTGGCATATTGGGCCAGCGCCCTACTCACTGAGCCACATGCACCGCCCTGGCTTAAGAGATGTTCTTGCCTCAGCCTCCCAAGTAGCTGGGACTATAGGTAGCTGTCACAACACCTGGCTGTTTTTGTTGTTGTTGTCACTGTTGTTTAGCAGTGGGTTTGAACACACCAACCCTGGTGCATGTGGCTGGTGCCCTAACAACTGAGCTATGGGCACCAAGCCAAGCTATGTATTTTTGATTCATGTACTTTTCTGTATACTTCAATAAAAAGTTAATACCAAGGAAGATGAACAAGTGGCTAACAAGCACATTAAAAAATATATTCCACATCCTTAGTCATTAGGGAAATGCAAATGGAAACCACAATGAGATACCACTTTATACTCACACAGATGCCTATAATTAAAAAAAAATGAAAGGAGTCTGGGCATGGTGGCTCACTCCTATAATCTTAGTACTCTGGGAGGCCAAGGTGAGTGGATTGCTTGAGCTTAGGAGTTGAAGACCAGCCTGAGCAAGAGTGAGACTCTCCCCTCTACTGAAAAAAAACAAAAAAAGCTACAGAAAAATTAGCTGGGCATTTTAACGGGCATCTGTAGTCCCAAGTACTAAGGAGGCCAAGGCAAGAGGACTGCTCATGTCCAAGCAAGAATTTGAAGTTGCTTTGAGATATGACACCAAGGCAGTCTGCCCAGTGCAACGGAGTGAGACTCTGTCTCAAAAAATAAATAAGTAAATAAATTTAAATAGTAGAAAGACTGGCAATAACAAGGGTTGGCAAGGATGGAGGAAGTGAAATCCCTATACATTGCTGGTGGGAATTTAAAATGGTGTATCTGCTGTAGAAAACAATTTGGCAGCTCCTCAAAAAGTTAATCATAGAATTACTACATACCCTGACAATTTGCCTCCTAGGTATACAGTCAAAATAATAAAAACAGGTATTCAAATGAGTACTTATAGATGAACATTCACAGAAGTGCTTTTTTTTTTTTTTTTTTTTTTTTTTTATAGAAAGAGTCTCAATTTATTGCTCTCGGGCGAGTGCTGTGGGGTCACACAGCTCAAAGCAACCAATACAACCCCTGGGC
>CAUYON010122929.1:0-22250 GCA_963573935.1 Arctocebus calabarensis | reverse complement strand
GGTGAGATCACATGTGTGGTACATATTTGAAGGGTCAGGAGAAAACTTCTAAATACAGATCAAAAATGTTTTCACATAGTAAATGAGAAAATCTCATGAATGTTATGTCAATCAGGTTGATAAAAATATCTCAGATTGTATGCGAAGCCTGCACTCTGTACCCCATGATTGAACTAATGTACACAGCTGTGATTCAATAAAAAAAGAAAAATAATAATAATCAATATCCCAGTGAACAGAGGAGATGGGAAGAGAATTTGTGGCAGACTCCAGTGAAGCCCAAAGATTGCAACACTGAATTTGGATAGATTTTTTTTTTTTTTTTTTTGCAGTTTTTGGGTTTTGCAGGGCTGGGTTTGAACCCACTGCCTTTGGTATATGGGCCTGGCACCCTACTCCTTTGAGCCACAGGAGCCGCCCTTGTTTAGACTTTTTTTTTAAACTTTCTTTGCATCTGTAGTCATCCAAGATTTTGCTGCTGAATGGGGTTCAAGGTTACTACTTGTCTCAGGACTACAAAGGAACAGGAGTCTGCTTTTATGCCAATGTTTTTCTCATTGCCTTCCTAAAGTACAGTGGCAAACACTTTCCCTCTGTTTTCCTGGGCACTGTTAATTCAAATGCAGAGGAAAAATATGAGTTTGTCTTTTCCACCACGCTCTTCATCAAGATGATTTTCTGAAATGCAACTGTAGAAAATTGACTCTTTTATTTTAGGATCAACAACAGTTTTTACAATGTTAGGCAAACCCAAGCTCCTCCTTAAAATGTCAGAGAAACAAAAACCTTTCCCACCTGAAAGGCCTCTTCACTTGTCTTGAAAGGATTTTTGAGGCTATTCCCCTAAGCTGCCTTCTCCTTCTGTGCAACTTCCCAATCCCATTCACAAACTGTTGCCATGGCAAATAATTATATCACAGATGAATTGTGTACACTTCCTTTTCATAGCTGGAAGAGAAATTGTAGAGGAAAGGGGAAAAAAATAAAAATCCTTTAAAATTACAGGGAAGATAGCTGAGGAACGATTGCCTCCTCGTTAACATAATTAGCTCCATGAATTATAAATTGGTATTAGAACTTGCTCTTCATGACAAAAGGAGTAATTATATTTACTCATGTAAAATTAAACAATACCAAAAAAATTAATGGGACTCACCAGAAGCTCTCTTGACATTATCATAAAATTCAAAGATGTGAATATCCTACAATCTGAAGTGATTTAAGCAGGACAAACTTTAAGGCTGCTCAAATTTTCCATATAGAAATATATGTTCTGGCTAGTTTATATTTGAACTCCCAGATTCAAGAAAATTCACACACAAAATAACAACAAACAACCATTAAATGGTTTCTTTCACAGACTGATGGGCAAAAATGACAGTTGTTCCAAACCCAAGTGGGATATGGAAGCAATTTCTACATTAGGATTTTCCTTTTTTTTTTTTTTTTAATCAACTGAACTAAAGTTAAAACCTCCAGAATAGCGGGTAAGCTGTTTATTTAAACAACTCTCAAAAGTATATGAAAACAGGGCTGACATGAGAGAAGGTTGATTTGTCTAAGCAGCTTTGCACATCCTAAAAGATTTCCCGTGGGGTGAGGGAAATGATAATATGTCAGAATGGTAATGTAATGGGGTCTCTGCGTTTCTGGTTTGATCCAGCTACCCAACAACCAGTGATTGGCAACATCTCACACCAGCAGACACTTAGCTCAAGCAAGGAAGCAATGATAAATAGTGAAATGTTATTCCTTTGTAGCCAACTCCATCAATTTTAGACAGTCATGGGAAATTTTGGTCTCTAATGAAATTGTGGAGTGATGTTTTCTATTTTTTGCATTCTTTCTTTTGAAGAGGGTGGGAGATTTCTATATTTTCTCATCTATATTACTCTCCAAAAATTCCATTTCTGTTTATTTTCCCCCATTTCTTCACAATTTGATGTAAATTGTGTATTGCCTGTGCTCCTCTGTTTGACCAGAAGGTGACAGGGACAAGAATTCTATTCTGTTTACTAGATACAGGCAATCATATGTAAAAGATAATCACATTTCACCTAGAAACGACTCCTTCTAAGCTCTGACTCCCTTCTCATGGTTGGTGAATACTTCCAAAACATCTACTGCCTTCTACTTGCTATTATATTTGGAATTGCTTCCACCACTCACTCTTGTAAGGTAAATTGTGAAGCATCCTTCAAAAATGCGGTTAATATATTAATAACCTTGACTACTCTGGAAGATTAGAACTTTCATGAAACTATTGACATCATAGGTAGGAGTGCCAAGGATAAATGCAGGTATCTTCAGAGAAAATGTTAGCTTCTGCAATCATTTGCCCACTGAATTTTTTTCCCAGTGGATCTGCAACATGCACAACTGTACAGTGTATGATAGGAATGGGGAAATGGAACAGAAAGTAAAATTAAAAAATGCTTCTTAATACTTCTAGAATTTATGAATCCTAGAAACCTGGCCCATCATTTGGAAAAAAAAATATGTGTCCCAAATTATGTGTACAATGAATCCTTAGGAATATGAAAAAATGATTAAATCATATGTTAAATGAACAAGCAAAATATAAAATTGCTATTCTAATGATGCCTGGTGCAGGCATATGGAATGACAATCTGTCATTCCTTTTCCCCTTGGCCATCCTTCCCACTCCAGGACGTCTAGATTGATTCATTTTGCTCTTGGGAGTATTTTCTAGTTTGTTTCTCAATTTGCATCTCAGAATGTTAATTTAGGCCAGTCAGTGGACAACTTGGGGCAGATTAGACCTCTAGGAAGAATCGGCATCCCTCACCTCAGCGTCCCTGTCAGGGTCCCCATCAGGAAACAGATGGTATAGTTGTGTGTGGTACTTGAGGAGAGATTAATAAAGGAACTATTTATAAAAATGCATATATGTCTAGAAGACAGCAATAAGGTGTGGTGCAGTATCCCAGAGCTGGTTATGGTGGGAGTTATCACCACCCATTAAAGGGACAAGTGCACTACGTGGTTGCAGAGCTGAAGAGGGAAGCCCCAGGAGCAGAGTACCAGATAGAGGTGGTAGTGGCACAAAGCCAGCCTGTGGCAACTTGGCAAAAGGCAGAAGCAAGAACAAACACCCCAGTTCAACATCCTGCCTGACCTCTAGCATCTGTAGGCAACTTCCATCGCCAAGACGAACATGAAGCTGTGGGTCGGGTGTCTTTTAATTTAGTTCATGAAGATTGGTCCCTTGGGTGGAAAGCATGAGAAGTATGAACAGTGTAGGGACAGTAGAAAGCTGCTAACACCAGGGAGTAGACAGCAGAGATCACTGGGCAGCTTTTAAAGGAATTAGCAAATTTTTCACTACAGAAAATTGTATATTTCCAAATTTAAAAATGTTTTAATAAATTGAAAAATTATGATTTTGAAAATCTGGTATGAATCTTTCCCTTCAACTTTCTCTTTGAATTTACATAAAAGTTTAAAGCATTTTTGAACCATGCAAATCAAGCAGTTTAGTCACACTTTTTTGACTAAGTTATAAAGAACCTGAGTTTCTTCAGTAGTGTTACTGTTTCAAGAATAATTTTGTTATAGGATTGTATGAATGAAAGAATGAGCAGTGGAGTTCCCTGAGAAAATTCTCCCTATCATTAGCAGTATTTTTTTGGAGTTTGCCTTTCTTTTGCTCATAATCTTGCTTTCCTTACCATAGGACATACACTTTAACCATCCAAGGAGGTCACTCCTGCTTTTCCTCAAGTGATAAATCATGACACTCATGCGACACTTTACATTAATGTTATTGGGTTAAAAAAAAGTTTATTTTCTAATGATATGATATGGCTGATTTTGATTTTTTTTTTTAGAGACAGAGTCTCACTGTGTTACCCTTGGCAGAGTGCTGTGGTGTCACAGCTCATAGCAACCTCCAGTTCTTGGGCTTAGGTGATTCTTTTGCCTCAGCCTCTCAAGTAGCTGGGACTACAGGTGCCAACACCTGGCTATTATTTTTGTTGCAGTTTTGCCAGGGTCTGGTTCGAATACTCCACTCTAGGTATATGGGGCTGGCACCCTACTCACTGAGCCACAGACACCGCCAAGATATGGCTGATTTTGATTTACTGTGTTATCATTTGTAAATGACTCATTAATATATGTTCTATAGTTATTTATTTACAGGGAAAACTGGTACTCTGATCATTTATTTTATCTTTTTTTGTTTACAGGCTAACAACAGACTAACATTATCTAATAGCAGAAAGTATTGTTTGGGTTTTATTAATAATATGCTACATTAAATTGCTACTTGGGAGGCTGAGGCAAGATAATTGCCTAAGCCCAGGAGTTGGAGGTTGCTGTGAGCTGTGTGATGCCATGGCACTCTAAGGGGTGGCAATAAAGTGAGACTCTGTCTCTACAAAAAAAAAAAAAAAATTATTCTCTCAGGGCCAGACATGGTGGCCCACTCCTATAATCCTAGCACGCTGAGAGGCTGAGGCAGGCAGACCTTCTGAGCTCACGAGTTTGAGATCAACTTGAGTAAGAGTGAGACTCCATATCTAAAAATAGCCAAGTATTGTGGTAAGTGCCTGTAGTCCCAGCTATTTGGGAGGCTGGGGCAAGAGAATCACTTAAGCCCAGAGACAGAGGTTGCTATGAGATATGATGCCAGGGCACTCTATCAAGGGCAATTAAGTGAGACTGTGTCTCAAAAATAATATATAAATAAATAAATAGTTCTTTCTACATTTGTTTCCTAGACTATTTATTAAATTTGTCCTGTAAATCTCTTTCTTTTATAGCTCTAATTTTATTTATACTGCCTAGCCTTATAAAGGCATTTAATTATAAAAATTATCTTTGTCTTACACAGAGACCAATGTCTTCTCAATAGATACTAAGGGCCACTAGAGAAGAGAATTAGAGTTAAAGAAAAAAAAATAAATAAGAAACAGTGGTATGCTTTCAGATGCCACGTGCAGAAAAATCTTGTGGTACACAGACAAAACAAGGTGAGATCCAGGCACAGAAAATGTACTTATATTGTCACAGTACCCCACTCCGTGGCAGACACTACACCTAGATCACAGCCCTGCATCTCCGCTAGATTTTTATCAAGTTTTACAGTATTGAACATTCTAGTGCAAGCAGAATTTTGCAAATGCCCAACATATCAGAATTGCTCTTGCAATCTCTCATTTTTAAAAGGAAACAACCTCTGAAAGTTATACATTATGACTCTGTATTAAGTTAAATGAACAATGATTTATTTTGTATTGTGTTTGCATTAAAATGTAGTGCATGCTACAGTTTGGAACTGTAAATTTGAGTATGTCACATTGCTCAGAGCTTACTCACATGCACGTACACTGAGAGTCATCCAGCAAGGGGATTTGGAGCAATAAGGCACACTTTTATACTGATAACTATAAAATCTTTCATGATCAGTGCCAGATACTGTGGTTAAACCCTTGATAGGAATAGTTTAATTTGACCCTCTGGAAAACCCTAAGGGACATTTTTGATCCAATTTTATAGCTGAAGAAACTGAGCTGCAGAAAAAATAAGTGACTTTCCCATAGGCATATAGGTGCCAGGGTTATAGCTGGGATTTGACTGGAAGAATGCCAGCTTCTGGAGCATGTTTCCACCCTATGCCCAACCTAATTCCTGCGTAGTTAAGTCATGAATTTAATATTACATAATCTGCCTAACTTCCAAATGACAAGTCAGAGAGTTTTTAACTATAAGCTTCTTTGGGTCAGAATCTGCATCTTCTTCTTCTATAGCTTGGCAGCTAATTCCCGTTTTGGGCAGCAAAAATAAGAGCTCCAACATGCATTGTTATCCATCAGTAGGCTAAAGAAGGAAAGTCAGCTGATTTAAAGTCAGATGCACATTTGAAAATAGAAATCATTAGCAGTCATAGGTCAAAAAAAGAAGTGAAAATCAGATCATGCTATAAATAGGCAAGCAGTGGATAGCAACGCAGTGTTTTGAGATAATAGCCACATATACATCTGAGCTCCCTGTTGGCCGGACACTGAGAAAATACCCCAGTAACAAATGTCACTAGAGGTCGGAATGGCATTCAGAATGGCCCCTTGCCTGTTGGCAGAAACTCATGTTGGTATTTCCAGAAAGAAGTTATTTCACCTAAAGCCTGTCCACTTCTATTAGATCACCCTGGGCATTAATTTCAATTTTCATGTTTCTGCACCATAAAAAAA
The DNA here is from genome assembly GCA_963573935.1 of Arctocebus calabarensis. Lineage (NCBI taxonomy): Eukaryota > Metazoa > Chordata > Mammalia > Primates > Lorisidae > Arctocebus > Arctocebus calabarensis. The sequence continues at coordinate 16,035 of CAUYON010122929.1, read as the reverse complement.
AAAGAAAAGGAAAAAAAAAAACAACTATGTGCCAAAACTTAGCTGCCAACTGTTGAGAAAAAAAAAATTGATTTCTATTGAATACCGCACTTTGGAATGAAGGAAAACGTCTAAATGAAGCTGAGGCTCTCAGTCACCTATGCCTATATTACTGTGAAATCAATTATGTGGGCTCTTTCAAAAGTTACCGATTGTAGCAAATTGAATGGCCTTCATTTCAGCATAATTTGGAGAGGTTGATGTAATCAGAGACCTTACACCATGGTGAGATACAAGATTTGTGATATTCAGATGGGGAAAAAGCGACAGTGGTTAAGCTTGTTCTGTACCTTCCGCTTACTGGCTATAATGCTTTCATAAGTACAAATGAAATTGTTTTGATGAAGGCAGTGATGTCCCTGAAGGAACGTGAGAGGGGATGCAAGAGTGGAAATAAGGTTGCTGGAAATCGCACTATTGTCCTCATATGCAGAAAAGCTGAAGAGTATAATCCCAGGCCTAATTGGCTGCAAATGAAACCCATTAGTATCAAATTTGAGTTATGCCCCAAAGCTGAGGTTCAAGCTTACATGTAAGGAGAGGTGAAATGCTTTATTATTTTTCTTGCTGTGAATGTTTTTTCAACTTCATTCCTTTGGGAGTCTAGAGATCCAGATAATTGCTCTTTAAATTATAAATGGATTCTCCTCAATTCCCAAGATACTTTTCGGGTTGAGTTTTGTTTTTCATGCCCATGTGAAGAGTATTGTATGCATTTATACATGAAAAGCAGCATGTTTACTATAAACTATTCCTATGTTGTAATATGTCAGTAGTCGCTGTCCAATGCGAACACAAGGTGGTTTACTCTGAATCAACACCAATGTGGTCACATTCCATTAAGAGTCTGTGACTTGCATGAGCACACGTTACTTGGCCTTGGAGAAATACAACAGGCTAAACAGGAGCGTACTCCTTCCGAGATATGCTGGGACATATTCTAACTTTAAAAATTAACATGACTTTGACTGAAACAGACAACAGGGCTCTGTCCTTTGTATGCAAACTTCTGTTATTTTTCATCAATTCTAAAAAGCCCATCTCACAGACAAAAAATACATTTATATGTATGTGTGTGTGTATATTTTATATATCTAGATACTTATATATACTATGCATACACATATATATACACACACACTCACACATTTAGGCAATATTTTTTTCTGAACATTGAAAGCTTTCTTATTTGGAACTGACTCATGATCAGTCTTGAGAGACCTTGATGCAACAAAAGGAAAAATCCTGCATGAGTTCAATCTTACTTCCTGTACAAATATGTGATTTACCAGACTAAACATTAGTGTGTTCACTTGCACATGAGATCTATTTTTTGTAAAGATATTGATGGCTTAAAAAAATGCATTTATGTCAGTGGACATGTAATGAGTATAAGAAAATGTCAGTTATTATTGTTATTATCCACCCAATGAGATCATAAGATGTCTGAAAATCAACAGTCATGCTTTTTACTTTGCATAAAGTAATATCTGATATAGATTTCGTGTTCAATTATTTCTTGTCTTAGATGACACAATATATTGGAAGAAAATGTATTAGGGTCCAGAAAGCTCTTAGTTCAATCCGGGATCTAACTGAGCAATCTTGGCAAAGACATTTGTTTTTCTAAGTCTTTCTAATTTAATTTATGAATTACAAGGTATGTTTAAAAGGAGTTACAAAACTTTCTTTAAAAATAAGTTCTGGAAATCAAATTTATATTTTGCAATTTGGAGTAAAATTCAACAACTCAACAAAATTCATAGTCTAAATGCATGTATATGTTCACATAAGTACTATGAATGCATGATGCATGTCATATTTTTGGAAGCCTTGTCAACTGGACTAGCTTCCACATATGTAGTTTAATATAAGCACATACACATGCCTACATGCTTTCCATACCTTCAAATTGTTTGGAACAAAATGCCTCTATAATATTCTACTCTAATTTTACAATTTAATATAATTCATTTTATTAAGATAAAACATTCATTTTATTGAGATCAAACATTGCCTGTTGGGCAATGATAAGAGTTATTGGAGAAAGAGGCTGACTGTCGTCCATAGAACAGGATACACTATCCACAGTTCTTTATCAAATTCTCCCTCTTCTGAGGCCCCCTTCACTGAGCATCAACTTGGCACACAAATATCTTCATAATTTCTGTCCATTCTGAATGGTCTATTCACTTACCTCTTCTTTCAATTATTTTGTCATCAATTTCTCAATCTAGTCCCGTCCAAGTCCTTGATCAACCAGCCAATCCTCTGAGCTGAGCCCATGAATCAGGACAAGATCAGATGTCTGGCCATTTCTCCTTAAGTATAGAGAATAACCAGTTTTAGTGCTGGAAGTTCTGCCCACAGGAGAGATTTCCCTTCACCACTGTCTTTAAGTATGGGCTGCAGGCTAACCAAGTTGACACATAAAAGTAATATCACAGAGTACTCCTCTGAGTGAAGAAAAATGATATCATCACAAAAACGGAATCCCATGCTCCCACCTCCACCCTCCTCTTTTGGGAGCCAGAATTGTGCCAGCACATCATAAGTTACTCCCACTTGTATGTTGCCTAAAGTAAATGCCAATGTTGTTCTTGTAAGAAAAATAAAGTTTCAAAACAAATGTGCTCATAAACAACATTCCAGGGGGACAATTTTTTTTAACTAACTCAAAGACAAAATTATTTTTTAAAAACTATCAATTCCCGTGTTGTTACATAGTACGCACTAACTATACCTCTGCTTATCTCTCTGTTATAATCGGTCCTAGTGGATTTCTACTTTGCTGTATAGTTTTATTTTTATGTGCTGCAAAGTTAGATGCACTCATACACACACACACACACAATTTCATCTCATCAATTATATCATTCTATCACATTCTGAAATCTAACAAAAAAGCACAATATATAACTTTCGTTTTTAGATATTATTTTATAATCATCTAAGGTAGAAGTTAAACACATGCACAAATTGGAGAATAATTAGACCCTATCTCATTTGTTATTAAACTTCATCTGATAGAAAATAAGTACCCAAAGAGGAGAGTCAAGGAGAGACTATAATATGTAACAGAAGTGGATTGGGGCATTAAATGGACCCTGCAGGATACCTTCATGGGGCAAAAGGCCATCTATGAGCTGGAAAATATATGTGAATCATTTGAAGAATACATAGCTGTTATAGACTTATTAATTGGAGAATACAATGGAAGGTTCACTGACATTGAGAGTCATGACATCATACTCAAATTAGCATTTTAGCCTCACCCAGTTGATATCACCAAAGCACCTAAAGAACTGCAGAAGGAATTGATTGAACTCTTGGTAGATGGCATTTTAAAGTAATTGTTCGTTGCTAAGAAAGCTCTAATGGAAATATGGAAAAATAGAATACTTATGCCTTTGGCAACATGGTCCCCTAATGCTTTCTTACTTTTCAAAAACTTATGGTTGTCAATCTATATTCTCCTACCTAACCCAAGTCAAAATGCCCTTAATGTCACAATTAGCCAATATACATGTAGAGAATCCATGAAAAATGTGGTTCTTTGTGCTACAGCCAAATATTTAAATGTTTTCCAAGAAATTGCAGACATGGTAAAGTCATTAAAAGGTTAGTTAACTTTAAAACAGAAAAACAGCTTTTGTTTTTTGAACTTGTTAAGTATATAGTGGTCAGAGTTTTTTTAAGGGGGCAAATAATGTTCATTTTTAAGTATATTAAACTAAAGTTTTTTTGAATATGGCCTCATTTGAATACAGCCGAATGAATGCAGCCTTCCAACAGAAAAGTTTCCTCACCCTGGCCTAAAGCCAACATTGGCATGATGCTGAGCCCAGCTGAAATAATTGTATCTGAAAGCCAAGCATTGGTAGAGCATCAGCTATATTCATTTGTCGATGCAACTACAGACTCCTAGGGGTAAAAATCTAAGCAGAGCTTGATAGGCATGTTCTTTCTTTTTCTTTTTTTTAATAGAAAGATCCAGACTGACTTATTGAATCCTACTGAAATTAAAACAATATTAAAACTCAACATAAATACCTGAAAGAGTTTTGTAGAAGGTCTATCACCAAGATTCTATCTGGGACAGCAAAGCAAAAGACAGAGAGTGCACAGCAATGACAACAACATTTCTATCATTATCTCAATTTTAACTTTGTTTTTAAAACCTTAGCATTTATCAAAGTCACCCAGAGATCTTGTTAAAACAAAGATTTCTGGGCCACCTCCAGAGTTTCTGATTGAGTATATCTGTCACGTATCTGCCACAAGACCTCATAAGTTACATTCTAACAAGTTCCCAGGTGATAATTAGGATGTTGGACCAGAGACTACAAATTGAGAAATCTTGAATTAGAGTAAAATATCTCCTAAGTATAACTAATAAGAATTGATTCAATTTCACCAACACTAAAGAGGGAGTAGAAAATATAGAATTGAGAAAATATTCTTGTTCAAGGTTGAGAGTCCTTAGTGCTTCACTGAATTTGAAAAGTCTGAAAGTATACTGAATTCATCAGTTCCTAGATTCTGAACCTTGCCTATCCATATCTAGGGCACCTGCTATATTTCTCAGTTTTAGAGGTCTAGATCCTTGTTTAAACCTATACTATCTTTTTTACCTCTAGTATATGCTTAGAGGGGCTTCTACTCCAGCCCTGTTTTATTTCTACCCACGTGTTAATGTTACATCATTAATCTGTGCCTTCTCATGAAATTTGCAGTGTTCAAAACATTAAAACATCCCTGATTTTCTAATTACATACCTGAATTAAAAGGGAAAATATTGACAAATAACATGATCTTTAACAGTGGAATGAAAAATGGATGTGGCATACATTCATATTTCTACAATGGTTGAAGTCAGCTGTAGCTAATGCATAAGAGTCCAGCATTAATCCACATGTCCTCATGACATTAATGGGAGTCCTGTGGCTTCATTCCCAAGCACTACTTTGAACATTCATCCCAAGACATGAATTAACACAATGTAGCTCTTGTACTGCTGGGTCTTATTGCTTAATTAATGTGATCATAATGACAGTGGGGGACTCTAAATTTTCTATGTCACTTCACGTCCTATAAAATTTCAATGAAGTAATAAGCTTCTTAAGAAGATGAGTCATTTGCATGTAAGAGTTTGAGAGGCTTAGAGGTAGTGCCCACCATTAAAATGAGGTTATACAAAGATACTGGCTGAGAAAGACATATGATGTCCACCAAGTTTTAATATTTATGATGAGCATCTCAGGGCTAAATGCTGAGTTATTAATTTTCATTCACTTGTGCGAAGTCTCCACTGTACACCAAAATGAGAAATAATCTGACTCAAGATATATTTGACTATCAAGTTTTCCTTTCAACAGGTAGATATAAACTGTCTGAACACCCAGTATTACTACATAGCATGCGTGTGTGCTGGAGTAGGGGTAAAACAATTCTAAGAAATATGCTGTATCTTCCCACAATGATGTGCAAAAATAATTTCCTCCAAGTTTCAAGATTTATTCTTTGTCTCTTGTCTTTATCCTCTTTACCATCTGTACCATTTGATGCTATAAATTCTCTATTCTTAAACTGCTCTTTTTCCTGGCATGCAATCTTTTCAGTCTTCTTGTTCTTCTTCCATAACCCAAACTACTCTGCATCCATTGACTCTCCTTCATTAATAGAACCTTTCAATCCAAGTAGCCCCCTGGGTTCTGACCTTGACCCTCCCCTCTGCCTCTTTGGTACTATTTCTTTGGTTATCTCATGCATGCACACAATGGGAGCTATCAGACTCAGGAAGGGGAGACTCAAATCCAAAATGTAAAATGTGTACTTAAAATGTGAAGGTTGTACAATATTCCATTCAAGTCACCATGTTATGTTTGACCAAAAGTACCTCTGGACTAATGTAAAGCAAAACCAGTGTTTCTTTTCTTTCTATCTTTTTTTTTTCCAAAATAGTGACTAATATAAGTAGACAAAAATTAAATTCATCTTTTCATGATGTCCTGTGGCGTTCATGGTCATATGTGGAGTTATAGGACAAAGGAACCTATAGCTGCACAGAAAGTGATCCTTTTGACTTTTGCACTAGAACTATTGACCTTTTTTTGCTAGAAGAAATTACTTCTTTGAATCCTTACCCTATCTGAAACCTAGAAGACTGTGTGTGCTTTCTGTTTCCAAGTTCATGGCTGTTCAAAGGAGGATATTAGATTTGCTCAAGTATAAATTCACACCATAGTGAAAATTGTGAACTGCTTTAATTACAAGGGTTGACAAGAAAGAAGAATCTTAGAAAATCAAATTTTCAAAGTTTGAAAGACACCAGAAGAATTTACAAATAACATGCATATCATCTTCCTAAATTCTCAAAACAAAACTTAAAAGTTCACAGAAAGATATAAATGGATTCCCTACTCCACAGTGGATATCATTTTGATACCGTGTGTTTTTGAAAATATGGATCCTATATCTAGACGATCTTTAAATAAACCACATACAAAGCTGAAACATACACATTAGCCTTGGCAAATGGGTGCCCAAAAGGATCTAGTTTCCAATATTTATCAAATGTCAAGAATAGAATACATAAAATTCTAAAAGCCCAACATGAGATACCAAGTGTTCACTGAAGGCCTGGATTTCACAACAGCATCAGCAAATAGAAAACAAAATTATAAGAACTCAGAAAGGCATTCAAAAAGTGATTCAATTACGAAGTCAACCTAAACTCCTTACCTGAGTAATTGCAGACCAGGAAGATGAACATGCAAGATAAAAGGAAATAGAAACATGGATATTTGAGTGATCCAGAAAGATTATTCTTGAATCTTTCTAATATTCTAGGTAGTTCAGATGCAACAGACACCAAGCCTGGTATAATTAGTTCTTAACCAATACGTGAGAATCAGAAAATCAGAGCACTGTGGAATGGTAAAGTAGAATATCTCTTAAATTGCTAGATTCAATAATCTTTATTTTATTCATGAAGAAACTAAGGGTCAAAGAAATAAAACCCATGCCCAGCAAAGAAGACAGGCACATGGCCTACCTAAACATGAAAAAATGTTTGTCATCTGTAATCATTGGAGAAATGCAAGTCAAAACCACTTTGAGATGCCGTCTAACTCCAGTAAGAGTAGTCCACATAAAAAAATCCCAAACTAAAGATGTTGGCATGGATGTGGAGAAAAGGGAACACTTCTTCACTGCTGGTGGGAATGCAAACTTATACATTCCTTTTAAAAAGAAGTTTGGAGAACACTCACGGATTTAAAACTTGACCTGCCATTGCATCCTGCAATTCCTCTACTAGGAGTATATCCAAAAGACCAAAAATCCCTTTGCAAAAACGATATTTGCACCAGATTATTTGTTGCAGCTCAATTTGTAATAGACAAGTCAGGGATTAAGCCCAAGTGCCCATCGACCCATGAATGGATTAATAAACAGTAGTAGAATATGTATACCATGGAATACTATGCAGCCTTAAAAAAGATGGAGGCTTTACCTCTTTTATGTTTACATGAATGGAGCTGGAAAATATTCTTTATAGTAAAGCATCTTAAGAAAGGAAGAAAAAGTGTCCAATGTACTCAATACTTTTATAAAACCAATTTATAATTACTCACACTTTCTTATGAAAGGTAGATTACAACTATAGCCCAGGATGAAGGAGAGAAGTGGAGGGGGATGGGAGGGGAGGGGGGAAGTTTGAAAGAGGGATGGTAAATGATAGGACCACATCTATGGAGCATATTGTAAGGGTACAAGTCAAATCTACCAAGTATAGAACATAAATGTCTTAATACAATAATTAAGTAAATGAGGTAAAAGCTATATTAATTAGTTTGATGTAACCATTCCAAATTGTATTAAAAAACAACTTATTATAGTCCACAAAACCATAAATGTATTCATGATCTGTGTGTATATGACTTAATAAAAGGGAAAAAAACTAAATGGGGAAAAAATAGAAAGGAAATAAACTTCCCTCTTAATTTCTGAGCTCTTACACAGAAAGATATCTCGGAGATGACCCTGTGAGCCCAGATCAAGTTCACTATTGGCTACAGCTTCTGTTTTTGGACTGTTTGTGTATGTCTCCCAAAGTTCAAATATTGAAATCCTAATCCCCAATGAGATGGTGTAATAATACGGGACCTTTGGGCCTTTGAATGGTGATTAAGTCCTGAGGATGGAACCCTTATGAATGGGATTAGTGCCCTCACAAAAAGAGGCAGAAGAGAGCTCCCTTCCTCTTCCTCTTCAGATGAGGATACAATAAGACAGAGATCTTATTAGCAGTCCCTGGATGTGCCTGTGTCCAGACCTCAGACTGCCCAGTCTATAAATCCACAAGAAAAAAATGTGTTTCACTTAAACCAAAGCCTAGAGAGTACTTTGCTACAGAATCCTAAGCTAAAGCAATTCTTCTTTCTCACAGCTCTTTATTTTCATGCTGTAAAAAATACTCTTTATTTTACACACATATATAAACCCTCTACATTCAAGTCACTTATTCTAGGACAGAAGCTAAGGAGCTAATTATGGTGTTCTATAAAAAGAAACCCTGACATTTCTTAATAAAGACAAAGGTAAAAACAACTCAAGTATTTACCTGGCAAAGAATAGGCATTCAACAAATATTGATTAAGAGAAAAAATAAATTTAATAATGAATAGAAGACAAAATAATATGCCAATTGATAAGGAAGCCTTAAAGTAAGTGTGTTTAGAACTCTGTCTCTGATTTGATAAGACTTAGCATGAAATGCCAGATCAGTGCCAGATCTATGTTTCTATGTTTAAATTATTTTTATTGAAACTATCAGCATTTCAGGAGGCTAAGTAGTAAACAGTTTTACAGAGAACAGACATACAAGTGAAAGCTGATTTCAAATGTCTTTCAGAAGGAATGACTGGTGATTAGTCCTAAGTGCTCTAGAAAGGATTATAGTCCAACAACTACAACTGGGTACAAAAGTCACGTAAACAATTAGACTGACTTCATTCTTTGGCGACATCATCTATTGAAGGACTAACTACCAGTGTAGGAAAATTTTGAGGAATCTGAGAAATGGCTGTGGGTCTTATCTATAATATTAGAAACATAATCATACCTAAAGGGTGATTTTGTTTAAAACTATATTTCTATATTAAGGTCAGTAAAGCGAATAGGAACCAAGTAAAACTACAATGACATACAAGCTAAAACATAATTATCCAACTGAAGATAGGAATATGAAATCTGAACTCGGTATAGCCCATGTATTGTGCAATTGGCATTTTTTGGTTTGTTTTTTTTTTTTCCTTCATCAGAAGGGAACATTTGGTTCTCATGCTAATTATCCATGAAACTTTTAAGGCCTAATTTTTATTCATACTGTGTGTGGACAGTTTGGAGTTTGGAAATGGATATAATCTGTCTAGTTCCTAAAAGAAAAAAGAAAACTTAGCTTTTATATTTTACAGTTATTTTTCATACAATGGTTTATTTATATACATGTTATTGAGTCATTATACACCTTAACGAAGAGAAATTGAAGGTTTATAGAAAAAGAATTTTAAAATATCCTAATGTATAAATTATGAAAACTGACTAAATAGAAAAACAAAATGTCATTTGACCAGTAAGTCACAACAATTTCTTTAAATGTGCCCAGAGAGGGAAATTTTAAAAGTCAATTATGCCAAAACATCTTGAAAGAGAAAAGTTCTCTTCTACTTGTAGCATTCCAATTCATAAAAAAAGAATGTTTCAAGACAATTTTAAAGTTGTGATATCAATTTATATGATAAATGTCAAAAACCAAGGAAACTCCCAAATATAGACTTAAACTTTACTTACAAATAGTGATGAAAACTTCCTAAATAAAAATGTAATCTAAGAGTACCTTAAAAAATAAATACCCTATAATCAGAAATATATTCAGAATATAATCAGAATATATATTCCAGAAATGGAACAATATGGTGATATTAGAACATCTATCTATATAATTCATCACATATCTAGGTTCAAAATGTTTAAATAGTATTTAAACATGTAATAAAAAACATTTGAATTTTGAAAATATGTTTCTAATAAAAATTCATAGAATATTCATGTAGAAATACTTTATTTTTTGATAATAAAGATGAAACTCTGATACACTGCAAGCATCTTTAGCAAAAGAACCTCAAGAAAGAAAGAAAACTTATCAAGAATTCCAATTATGCAAAACTTCCGCTGTGATTTTTAGAGTAATAAAGAAGACATATGTTGTAGCAAACTATGTAACAGAATATATAGCAACCTATGGAAACAGGCTATGTAGCAGCTTATGTAACAACATATGTAGCGACCTTTGCCTCAAGATGTGCAGGAACCTGGACAGCAGGCTGGCAGAGACAAAGTGGCAGTTAGTGGAAGTTAATGATCAGAATTTGGCAGTCAGAAATTGATCAGCTGTGGAACTCCAGTGAAGGGAGGTTGGGGGAGGGGCGTATGTTCTCAATAAATAGCAGCGGAGGAGGTTGCTTGGGGCCTTCCCCCTCACCCCCCACCCCCCCTGACGCTATGGGAAGGCCCACCTCCTGCAAGCTTACAACCATTGTCCGACCTGCTTTTTTGGTGATGGCACCGACAATATAAGACATCACTAATATCAGCTCATCCTACTTCTCACCTATCCTTCCGCACTCACACGATAGCCCTGTATGGCCAAAGGATGATTCCATTCTCCTTTGTGGTTGATTTAGAAGCACAGGTCCAAGATGTATTTCAAGGACAAGGATTCAGGCAGAAGATTCTGGGATCAGGGCACACAAAGTCAGCTTATAAGAACATCTGAGGCAACTTTCCAGAAACTAAACACAAAGACACAGGAAAGAACAACGTCTGTATCCTCTGCCTAGACATGACCATCTGTGCTGTGACGTCCTAAAATCTTGCAGCTATTTACATAGCTGAAGAGGAAGTCAGCCCACAAAATTCAGCATCTCAACCTTAGGACAACCCCAAAGCCATCTTCACCCTACTTGTCCAGTTATGCAAACCAAGAGCTGAGTTTCACTGGGTTTTCATCATCTTCATAATCAAAAACAGAAGTCATCAAACTTAAAAAGGACCTGGCTAGGCTCTGTAGATGGTGCAGTGTCTGTTACGGCACCCTGAAATTTCACCGGGAAAGCAACCGTAGGTAATACACAAGCAAAAAGCTATGGCCATGGTCCAGTGCATCTTTGTTTACAGAACTAGTTCATAAAGATACTCACTAATGATTTTATCTACTTTTATGATGTTAAGATTTACAGTAATGTCTTTGAAATCTTTTATATTACTTTGGGTATATGAGGCAAGGAATGGATAGGATTCTTTTGCATTTGTTGCAAAGAACATCCATTCTCCTTTGACCTGCTTTTGGATCTCTGTCGAAAATTCATTGACCATATATGAATGAGTCTACTTGTAGATCCTCCATTCTTTTACAGTGTTCTAATAGTCTACCAATATCACACTGTGTAATACTGCAGAGATAAAATAAATCTTGAAAATATCGAATTTCAAGATTGTAAGTGTTCCAATTTTGCTCTTCTTTTTAAATAGTGTTTATTCATGTAATTTTAAGATCAGTTTGTCATTTACTACCAAAAAAAATTCAAAATTTTAATTGGAATTGTGTCAAGGGTCATGTAGGTCATTTTGTGGAGAACTGAATCTTAACAATATTGATGTCACTTCAATTGCCAAGGGGTTCTCCTCATAAAATGTTTTCTCAGGTCAATATCGTCAAGTGTTTTTCATGCATACTCTTTTAGTATTTTTATAGTTTCATGTCTTAAGTTTAAATATTTTATTCAGCAAGAATCCATTTTTGTTAGTAGTATGGGTCCAATTTCAGGCTTCCCCAGGTCACTAGCCAGTTCTCTCAGTACCATTTGTTAAACATATTTTGACCAAGCTAAAAAGCTTCTGCACAGCTAAGGGCATTGCAAGTAAAGCAAACAGATAGCCTTTGGAATGGGAGATTTTTGCAGGTTGTGATTCCAACAAAAGTCTTGAAACTAGAATCTACAAAGGACTCAAATGAATAAGAACAGAACAAATAACCCCATTTCTTTGTGGACAAGAGATTTGAACGGAAACTTCTCTGAAGATGACATGGCAAACAAATGCATGAAAAAATGCTCATCATCTTTAATCATCAGAGAAATGCAAACCAAAACCACTTTGTGATATCACTTAACGCCAGTAAGATTAGCTCACATCACAAAATCCCCAGACTGCAGATGTTGGTGTGGATGTGGAGAGAAGGAAGCACTTCTATACTGCCTGGTGGGATTGCAAATGAATACTGCCTTTTGGGAAGGAAGTATGAAAAATTCTCAAGAACCAAAAAGTCGACCTACCGTTTGATCCTGCAATTCCTTTACTAGGTATCTGTCCAGGAGAACAAAAATCATTTTACATCAAAGACATTTATACCAGAATGTTTATTCAGCTCAGTTCATAATTGCCAAGTCATGGAAGAAGCCCAAATACCCATCACCCCATGATTGGATTAACAAATTGTGGTCTATGTATACCATGGAATACTATTTAGCCATAAAAAGATAGAGACTTTATTTCTTTTATGTTTACGTGGATGGAGTTGGAACGTATTCTTCTTAGTAGAGTACCTCAAGAAAGGGAAAAAATATCCAATGTACTCAGTACTATTAGGAAACCAATATATAATCACTTATACATTCATACAAATGATAAAACACAAATAAGGTCAAGCAGGAAGGAATGGAGAGGGGAAAGGAGGGAGGGGGAGAGAAGGGGGAAAGGGCGAGTGGGAGGTATTTGGTGAGACATCACAGAATGTGCATGATCCAAGGGTACATTTCAAAACAACTAAGAGTAAATTATAAATGTCTTACTACAAAAAATAAGTAGGTGAGGTGATGGTTATATTAATTAGTTTGATTTAAGCATTCCACATTGTATATCAAATCAGCACATCATCCCCCATCAATGTATATATTTATGATTTAATGCACAATTAATTTATTTTTATAAAAATAAAAAAATCTTTTATAAAGCTCAATACTGAATGTTCTGGCCCAACAACATGATATATCTAATGATATATTTCCATTTTCTTTCATTTCTCTAGGTAGTGTTTCATAGTTTTCAGTTTACAACTTTGACACATTTTGTTAGATGTGTCCTTATGTATATAATATTATCTACACTAGTGTATATGGCATTTTTATTTTTATTATCTGATGTTTGCTGCTATTGTATAATTTTTTGTATGTTAATCTTGTATTCCATAACCTTGCTAAACTTACTTTTTAGTTCTAGGAGAACATTTATAGATTTCATAGAATTTTCTACACAGACAACCATGTCATCTGTGAATGAAGACTATTTTAATTCTTGTTTCACAATTGAAATCTCTTTGAGATTTTTTCCTCTTACCCTACTGCCCTAGAACTTTCAGTAGAGTAGGAAGTAGGATTCCTATAAACTCTCTTGCTTTTATATTTCAAGGATAAGCATGCACTCAAAACAACAGTAGATTTGGAATTTAGAATAAAGATTTCTATTACTGGAACTGACCAGTAGTAATTGGAGATTTTTAAAAGAGAAATTAAATAGAGTTTAGCTGTCTTCAGTTTTCTATAGTTCAGTATATTATTAAAGTTTAAGTCACAGAAATAGAGTTAGTAGAGTCAGTAGTAGAATGTGTGTGGGTATGTATCCAGAGAGAGACTTAACTCTTAAGTTTAAAAAGAATCTGTCTAGCAGCACCAGTGGCTCAAAAGAGTAGGGCGCCGGTCCCGTATGCTGAATGTGGTGGGTTCAAACCCAGCCCTGGCCAAAAACCACACACACACACACATATAAAAGAATATGTGTCCATGAGTGTATCACGTGTGCTAACTGTGTGTGTGTTCATCCACTTATCAGTCTATTTATCTCAGTATACAGAGAAAGGTCTGAAAAAAATGCCTTTTAAATTGTTAAGAGCAATTACCCAAATAAGAAGAAGTATTATTTGAGGTGGGGCATAGAGAAAGGATTAATATTTTACTACATATAATTTTGTATCTTTTGACCATTCTATGAGCATATTGCTCTTACAATTTAGCACAGACATTTGAGGAAAAAGGCAACAAAAAGAGTAAAGTCAGACAAAACGTAGGCAAAAGTTTTTGAAGAGCATGTCTCAGGAAGGTAGTAATCAGGGTTCTTCCCTGTCGTTCTCTGTACTTTCTTTTTTATTATAATGAACAAACATTGTAAAAGGTTTTTTCTTAATTCTTAAAAAAAAAAAAAATGTGCCCGTGAGAAGGTGTCAACACACCAAAATCACAATGGAACCTGAACAACTATATCCAAATAGCATGGGCAGACTAAAAAAAGATAAATTAATTCTAGGTTATTGAAAAATTACCAGAATCTGTGTTCAAAACCAAAATGCTTTCTCTCAAATTCAAAGTAGCAAAATGTCATTTTAGAGACTTACGAGCATGTAATTCTAATAAAACACATTGACCTTCAGTCAGCGTTCATTCCCACACTAATTCTTTTATGAAGATTTCAGAGTCATAATATTAAAAATAAATGAGCATAATTTACATGAGTGGGGTTGCTCATGTCCTCTAAATATTAAAATATAATTTAGAATTCTTATCATACATGAACGTTTAGTGCTACTTGCCTCTCTAAAAAAAAGTAAGGGACAAGACTAAAGGTTCTACATTTCATTGTTGGGCAACTCTTGAACTTTATTTTTTTTTTTATTAAATCATAGCTGTGTACATTAATGCAATCATGGGGTACAATGTGCTGGTTTCATATACAATCTGAAATAGTTTCATCAAACTGGTTAACATAGCCTTCGTGGCATTTTTTAGTTATTGTGTTAAGACATTTATATTCTGCATTTAGTAAGTTCCACCTGTACCCTTCTAAGATGCACCATAGGTGGGATCCCACCGATTACCCTCCCTCCACCCATCCTCCCCCAACCCCTCCCCTCCCTTGCCCCTTTCCCCATATTCTTACACTATAATTGGATTATAGCCTTCATATGAAAGCTATAGATTAGTTTCCTAGTAGGGCTGAGTACTTTGGATCCTTTTTCTTCCGTTCTTGTGATACTTTGCTAAGAAGAATATGTTCCAGCTCCATCCATGTAAACATGAAAGAGGTAAAGTCTCCATCTTTCTTTAAGGCTGCATAATATTGCATGGTATACATGTACCACAATTTATTAATCCATTCCCAAGGTCAATGGGCACTTGGGCTTCTTCCACAACTTGGCAATCATGTATTGAGCTGCAATAAACATTCTGGTACAGATATCTTTATTATGATGTTATTTTTGGTCTTCTGGATATATACCCAATAAGGAATTATAGGATCCAATGGCAGTATTCTCTAAGTATCTCCAAATCTCCAGATCTCTAAGTATTCTCCAAACTTCCTTCCAAAAGGAATGTATTAGTCTGCACTCCCACCAGCAGTATAGAAGTGTTCCCTTTTCTCCACATCTATGCCAGCATCTCTGGTTTTGGGATTTTGTTATGTGGGCCAATCTTACTGGAGTTAGATATCTCAAAGTAGTTTTGATTTGCATTTCTCTGATGATCAAGGATGGTGAGCATTTTGTCAAGTGTGTGTAGGCTATGTACCTGTCTTCTTTAGAGACGTTTCTCTTCAAGTCCTTTTCCCACCCTGAGTTGGAATCATTTGTTCTTTTCTTACTAATACATTTGAATTCTCTGTGTATTCTGGTTATTAAACCTTTGTCTGAGGCATAACCTGCAAATATTTTCTCCCATTCTGAGGGCTGTGTGCCTGCTACATTTACTGTGTTCTTAGCAGTGCAGAAGCTTTTTAGTTTGATCAGGTCCCAGTAGTGTATTTTTGATACTGCTTCAATTGCCTGGGGAGTCCTCCTCATAAAAAATTCACCCAGGCCGATTCCTTCAAGAGTTTTCCCTGCAC
>CAUYON010122928.1:0-18607 GCA_963573935.1 Arctocebus calabarensis | reverse complement strand
TATTTATTTTTTTTTGTAGAGACAGAGTCTCACTTTATAGTCTTTGGTAGAGTGCTGTGGCATCACAGCTCACAGCAACCTCCAACTCCTGGGTTTAGGGGATTCTCTTGCCTCAGCCTCCTGAGTAGCTGGGACTACAGGCGCCCACTACAACGCCCGGCTATTTTTCTGTTTTGAAGTTTGGCGGAGGCCAGGTTTGAACCCACCACCTTCGGTATATGGGGCCGGCGCCCTGGTTGTTTGCTTTTTATTTGCCTGGTCCCAGGGGAAGGCTTCAGGCGGTGTGGGATGTTACAAAATGGTTCTCAAGGCTGCGGCTGGTTATGTGAGCTCCCTCTCCAAAAGCCCACCTGGATGGGTGTGAAAGCCACAATGTAGATTTAAAGCTGGACACTTTAGAGGTGTCCAATCTTTTTTTTCTTTCTGTCACACTTTAGAAGGAGAAGAGTTATGTTCGGCCAAACATTAAATGAACCAACACTAACAAAAGCTGATGAGCAAAAACAAACAAACAACAACAACAAAAAAAACAAGGTCCATGGATAATTTTTGCAATATAAACCAAAGAGTCCTCAAAAAAATCTCATGTGACTGGAGAGCTGCAGGTTGATATAATAATTAGCCTTAGGTTACTCTAGGTCACTTTAAAATCCTATTGTGCCTGGGCTAGGGAATTCCCAGATTGGTAAGGGGTTCTGTCCTTCACCAGCTATAACAGTGGCTCGGGATAGGATTAAGGATAGGGCAGCACCAAGACAGAGTGCCTGCTCTTATTGTTAGGTGAGGTTATTGTTCCAGGCAACACCAAGACAGGGCAACCTTGCCCCTAGAGGAGCCTAAGGTCCTAGCTATCTACCTAACAGTTTTGATTTGACATGATATCACAGAAATGCATTCCTGTAGAAATGTTCTTTCATTAATTCACATTGCTGATTTTTTCTTCATAAAATTTAACTGTTCTCTTGGGGATAAAATTTTGGCTAACATCTGTCCCTGTGATAGCCAACATACTTTATAATGAGATGGCAAAACATCATCCTTCAACTTTAGTATGTTAGGAAACTGACACTGATGATGCCAGACTGTATTTGCAAGAATATAGTTAATGATGCTTATAACTTGTTGCAAATGTCACTTAAAATAGTACCTTTAGCACTGATTTTTCTGATGAAAGATTCTATGAAAAGAAATGACAACATCTGGATCTGTTAATACTTTTATATGTGCAATAAACCCTTCTTGTTTTCCTGTCATAGAAGTTGCTCTATCTGTAAATACCTTTACTAAATTGTCAAGTTTCACTGCATTTATCTTAAAAGTTGTTGAAGATACCTGTTCCCCATGTTCTTTTCATAGGAGTGCCCAAAGCGAATACCTCTTCATAGCAAAGAACATCTTCTGTTATTATCTGAATGAAGTATAAAACCTCCACTAAATTGGAACTATCAGTTGATTCATCCAAAGTAATTGAAGAATGAATATATATTTTCCTTTGGAAGTATTGCATAAAGTTCTGTTAAGTTGAAGGCTAATTCTTACTGCCAATAACTTACGGTAGTATAAGTTATACCATAACTTTCTTTTAGAAAGAGGCAGTTGTTTGTACTTTGAAACAATATTATTGGGGTTTAAGCAACTTTGACAATGCGTTCTTTCATAATTTCTGTATCCCTGAATGGCTTCCCTTTTTCCCCTGACTATGGAAGCTTCTTTATAAATTACTTCAGTGGCATTATTTCCAGATCTTATTGCTGCATGAAAGAATTCTTTGCTTTTGCCTTTTCTGTTTCAGTTTCTGCAATGTAATTTTTTGTACCTCTCTCTCTAATTTAAAATACAGTAGAACTGGGTGGCACCGTAGCTCAGTGGATAGGGGGCCAACCACATACACCGAGGCTGGTGTGTTCAAACCCGTCCCAAGCCAGCTAAAATAACAATGACAACTGCAACAACAACAAAAAAAGCCAGGTGTTGTGGTGTGTGCCTGTGGTCCTAGCTACTTGGGAAGCTGAGGCAAGAGAATCACTTGAGCCCAAGAGTTTGAGGTTGCTGTGAGCTGTGATGCCACAGCACTCTATCCAGGGCAATAGCTTGAGACTCTGTCTCAAAAAAAAAAAAAATACAGTAGAACTTGCATAGTTGACCAACTCCCTACATTGACTACCTCCTTAAGTTGACTAATTTTCATCGACCAGACATGAATCTCATGTACATATCAGTAGAGTTGGCCTAGTTCCTTATGTTAACCATCTCCGTATGTTTAATAATTGCTTGGATGGTCAACTTACAAAGGTTTTACTGTACATATTTGTGGTGCCTTTGAGTGTTATAAAGCTGATGAGCGTTAAATTTCTTTAATGTTGTTATTGTAGTAACACAAAGTAAGTAAATTATCTTTAGCAGCAGGATAATATTGCAAGTCCTAGTCCTCATTAAAAAATCTGTTTTCTTCCTTCAGCATTCTCTTGGTCTTCTTTGACATGGTGGGCTGTTAAGCAGATGGAATTAAGGCCAGGTGCGATGGCTCACGTCTGTAATCCTTGCACTCTGGAAGCGGATGGATTACGTGAGTGCAGGAGTTGGAGACCAGCCTGAGCAAGAGCAAGACCCCATCTTTAAGAATAGCTGGTCGTTGTGGCGGGCGCCTGTAGTCTCAGTTATTTAGGAGGCTGAGCCAAGAGAATCACTTGCGCCCAAGAGTTTGAGGTTGCTATGATGCCATGGCACTCTACCAAGGGTGACAAAGTGAGGCTCTTTCTCCAAAAAATAGCAGATGGAATTAAAAAATACTATCAGAGCTGTGCAACTATTCACAAATTCCACTTCAAATAGAAACAGCACACCATTGTCAAAAGCTGATAACAGATTGGTGTATTTGACCCCCATAAACTCTTGCCAACTCAGTTGGGGAAAGTTGGAACTAAATCATGAGCATAGCAGCCAACAACTTAGTCCATATGTCTTATTAATGTGCTGGTCAATAAGGGAAGATTATTTCTTTGGAACTTATTTTATTCTTTGGCATTTTAAATATGTTCATTTTTTAAATAAAATAAAAATATAAAAGATGAAAAAATGTATTAATGAAAATAAAAGGATTTGTTCTGTAAAATTTGGATTCAGTTAAAAGTCTGTACTTATGGACCTAGAAAGCCACATGTGACTGCTGTAAGGCTGCGGGTTTTACCCAACCCTGAGCCAGACTAACAAGAAAAAAAAAGGAGAGAAGGCAAATTACCAATATGAAGAATGAAGAGAGACTATTTCTACAGGTCCTACAGATTTTTAAAATAAAAGAATATTACATATAACTTTATGCTAATATAGTTGGCAGCTCAGAGGAAATGGACAAATTCCTTGAAAGACACAAACTCTCATATATCAAAGTTACTCAAAAAGAAAGAGATAATCTTAATAACCCTACCTCTATTAAAGAAAATGAAGGCCAGGCACAGTGGCTCACTCCTGTAATCTGAGCACTTTGGGAGGCCAAGGTCTCATTGCTTGAGACCAAGAATTTGATTTGAGACCTGCCTGAGCAAAAAAATAGAAAAATTAGCCAGGCATGTTGATGCATGCCTACAGTTCTGGCTACAAGAAAGGCTGAGACAGGGGAATGGTTTAAGCCCAGGAGTTGGAGGTTGCAGTGAGTTATGATGATGCCACCATGCTCTAGGCTAGGCTGCAGATCAAGACTCTGTCTCCATGCATGGAAAAAAAAAGGCTAGTCCGATGGTAGTGGTTTATCAGAGCTTATTAACATTAGTGTCACTAAAGTTGGTATTCAACCCCCCACTGCTAAATTTGACTGGCTTAAAAAAAAAAAAAAAAAGAAAAACAAGAAATTGATAGTTTAAAATCTTTCCACAAGAAAACTTTACTCAGGAGCATCCAGCCTTTTTCTTTTCTGCCCCAGGTTGGAAGAAGAGTTGTCTTGGGCCACACATTAAATACATAAACACCAATGAAAGCTGAATAGCAAAACAAAAAAGGGGGGGGCATGCATACTTTTTGTGATATCTGACACCATCAGTAAGCAAAAAAGCCCCTATAAAATCAGTATGTGGCCTTGGCAGTTAGGATACTGGCCATGTACACTGTGGCTGGTGGGTTCGAACCTGGCCTGGGCCTGCCAAACAACAATGACAACTATAACAACAACAAAATAGTAGCTGGGAGTTGTGGCAGGCGCCTATTGTCCTAGCTACTTGGGAGGCTGAGGCAAGAGAAACGCTTAAGTCTAAGAGTTTGAGGATGCTGTGAGCTGTGACAGTACAGCACTCTACTGAGGGCAACATAATGAGACTGTCTCAAAAAAAAAAAAAATCAACATGTGCTCTGGGCAAAGGTTGGACACCCCTGCTTTATATCTAGATGGCTTTACTGGTGAATACTAGGAGATATTTAAGGATGAAATAAATTACACTCTGCAAACTTTTCCTGAAAATTGGAAGGAACATACCCAATTATATTAGGCTAGCATTGTATTAGGCAGACACTATAAGAAAACTACAAACCATTAGTCTTCATGAATATAGGTAAAAATGTTTAACAAAGTATTATCAGGCTGGGTGTGGTGGCTCAACACCTGTAATCCTAGCACTCTGGGAGGCCACAGTAGGAAGATCCCTTAAGCTCAGAAATTCAAGATCAGACTGAGAAAGAGTGAGACCCTGTCTCCATCAAAAAGAGAAAAAATTAGCCTAGCACTGTAGGGAGCACCTGTAGTCCCAACTACTGGGGAGGCTGAGGCAGGAGGATCAGTTGAACCCAAAAGTTTGAGGTTGCTGTGAGCTAGGCTAACACCATCGCACTCTAGCCTGGGACAATAGAGACTCTATCTCAAAAAATAGAAAATTAGCAAAGCAATTCATCATTATATACAAAGAAGCATGTTTATATCAAGAATGGAAATTGTTTTAATAATCAAAAACCAATATAATTCATGCACTAAAAAATGAAAAGCCATGATTATTTCAGTAGTTATAGAAAAAGCATATGAGTAAATTAAACACACAATTATGATTAAGAAAAGATTCAGCAAAGTAGGAACAGAAGTAAACTTTCTCAACCTGGTAAAGGAAATCTTCAAAAAGGCTACACTTGGTTCTGCGCCTGAAGCTCAGTGGCTAGGGCACTGGCCACATAATACCGGGGCTGGCGGTTTGAACCCAGCCAGGGCCTGCCAAACAATAATAACAGCTACAACAAAAAAATAGCCAGACATTGTGGCGGGCGCCTATCGTCCCAGCTACTTGGGAGGCTGAGTCAAGAGAATCACTTAAACCCAAAAGTTTGAGGTTGCTGTGAGCTGTGATGTCACAGTACTCTTCTGAGGGCGTCATAGTAACACTCTGTCTCAAAAAAAAAAAGCCTACACTTAACAGATCAGATGGGGAAGAAGGGAAGGGTGTCTGCTCTCAGTCAACATTTTATTGGAGGTCCTAGCAAGTGTAGTAAGGCAAAAGAAATAAAAAAAAAATGCTGTTTGGAAAAGAAGAAAAACAGATGTTACTTGCACACAGCATGGATTGTCTTTGTAGAAAATCTGAAGAAATCTACATTAAAAAGCTACTAAAATTAATAAGTGAGCTAGCTAGATTGTAGGCTACACGGGCAGTATACAAAAATCAATTTTATTTCTCTATACTATTAGAGTAAACAGTTGGAAAATGGAGGGAAAGGCCATTTACAACAGTATCAAAAACATGAAATACTTAAAGTTAATAAAATGTGTGTAAGACTTACATACCTGAATTGCTCAACATTGCTGAGATAAATAAGTAGAGAGATACACTGTGAGTGCTCATCTCTTAAGACCCATTCACTGTGTTGCCTAGGCTAAAGTACAGTGGCTAGTCACAGGTGTGATCAGAGTGTACTGCAGCCTTGAATTGACATCAAGGGATCTTCCTGCCTCTTAAGTAACTGGAACTATAGGTGTGTATCTTTGTGCCCAGCTTCTTTTCAGATCTTTGCATTTCCATACCTCTTGCAAGAGAGGCAGTGACAACCCTGTTAAGTGCTCTTTTCAAGGATATTTGTATAGCAAACTGCTTTGGACAGTAGAAGTAGTAACTTCTGCTGTAGCAGGTTTGCTTCAGCCCATTATAAAAATTTGGGTTCCCCATGTTTAGGGTTCCTCAGTTGCAGTGCAAACCCACTGTATTTTGTGGCATCTACCTGGGCCCCACCATGTCTTCCATCTGGAACTTGGGACTTTTGGGAAACGGATAGATACTTGACGCTTCTGTTTCTTGCTATGCTCTGAGTAAAGGACCTTTGTCTCTGACCCTGCACTATTGGGTCTTTTGCTAGTATCCATGAAACTGGCTACTTTGTTAGCTTGCAAAGAATGTATAAAATCTCAGACCCCTTCACAGGTCTTGATGGTTTTAGCCATGAGGATGGGTGTTAGTAGAGGCCTGGCTTTCTGAAAGAGGAAAGATGAGGGTTTTGTGGGTGAGATTGGGAGATACGAAAATACCCTCTGGCATCTTGAAGTGAAGGATCTCACCCAGGTGGTGGGCGAGGGCAGTAGGGACAGAGGGAGTAAGTCCTCCTGTTCTACCTATTAAGGAATATTTACAGGGTTAGCTGATAGGTAGAACTGAAACAAGCTGTCTGAATGGTGCTTTGTTATTATATGCTCAAATCCATGGCCTCTGCTCAAAGGCAGTGTGACTGTAGCTATGAGTCAAGGAGCCTTCAAAGCTGAAAAAATGGTTTCAGCAATGAGGCTGTAACTTTGTGTGGACCGAAAACCTTAGAAGTTTGTTTGGTTGAGCTGCAGGGATGAGTGCTTGAAAATGAAAGTTAAATGCAAAGCTTTGCTTCTTGGTGTGGAACCACTGCCTCCCCGTGTGACCTGATCTCTCCTTTCTCTGCTCTTTAACTTCAGGTGCTTTAAGGAAAAGATGACAGGGTTGGGCACAGGTCTCCCTGTAGGGGATGGATGAAAGGCCATGCCCTTGTGCCCATATTTATGCTAGGGGAACTTCAGGAAGAGGAAGGAATCAAACTTTTATGGCTCTGTTGATTTTTTTGCTCCTGCAAAGAAGTCATCATTCAATGGGGGTGTGGTATCCATAGTCAACTGATGGGGTTCAGGAAAGGTTTATAGTAGGGGAAGAAAGCTAATGTGACTGTAGGCAGGGCCCTTTGTTTGTACTTTTGTGACTTTTATTGCTAAGTGTGTATTTGGTGTTGACATTTTTTTTTTTTTTCTTTTTCGAGACAGAGCCTCAAGCTGTCACCCTGGACAGAGTACTGTAGCATCACAGCTCACAGCAACCTCCAATTCCTGGGCCCAAATGAGTCTCTTGCCTCCGCCTCCCAAGTAGCAGGGGCCACAGGCGCCAGCCACAACGCCTGGCCATTTTTTTTTGGTTGCAGCCGCCATTGTTGTTTGGCGCGTCTGGGCTGGATTCGAACCAGCCAGCTCAGGTGTACATGGCTGGCACCTTAGCCCGTTGAGCCACAGGCGCTGAGCCGGTGTTGACATTTTTATATGCTTGTGTTGTGAACAGCTTGTGTTAGTGCCACAGGGGCAGGATTGGAAGGAGCTGTGTATAAAGGAGTGCTTTGGGTGTACTTTGGAACCCTAAAACCTTAGTGATTCCTTCGAGATACAGGTTATTATAACTGATGTTTTTGCAGTATATGTAGAGAACTCATCCAACTCAATCAGAATATTATAAGCCCATTATTTTTTTTCCAAAAAAGACAAAGATTTCAACAGGCAGTTATCAGAGGAAGATACACAAATAGACAGTATGCACGTGAGAAGATGCACAACAACTAGACCTCAGGGAACTGCAAATTGAAACCACACTCACTAGAATGGCACCCTCCTCCTTTGAGCCATAGGCACCACCTCCTTTTTGACATTTTAAATGGATGAGGAGGATCTTCTTTCCATATAAAAGTTTTCTTGGTATTACACCAGTTGATCAAACTTATAAGACCACCTGAGCTGATATGGATTACTAGAGTAATCCTTTAACTCCTTTAACATGAAATTGGGGTATTTGATGAACTTTTATAAATGGTATGGTATCCCCATATTAGGACCTAGCTCATTGGAGATTTTTAAACAATTTTCAGTATGTTAATATTTAAATCTTTATTTCTTGTGTGGTTAGCAGTTTTCAGGTCTGCTCATGAGAAAGGGGGAAAACTGGAAAGAAGATGATCAGGCACATCAAAGATAAAATAGTTTTATGAGGCATTGAAAGGGAGTTTCAAGTGATTTTATGATTTAGTGTTGGCTGAATACAGGACATTTTTGGATTGAGACAAGATGAATAAGAGTGTTTGCTTTTAGTTTTGTTTTCCATATGACTTATACTTTGGATTCTTGAAGGCTGAGGATGTGTTAAAATGGTTTAACCCAAATAAGAAATAAATGCATTAATATAGGCCTGGTTAAAAATAAAAGCATCAAGCATATCCTTCATTCAATTATACATCAGTAAGATGGTTATTTTGACATTTGTATTTTTCTTGAATTTTTTTTGTCTCTTAAATGTGTTTTGAAAGCTATCAACTTATCCATGTTTTTCAACTTTTATTGCAGTGCCTGATCAGCTTTCTAGCAGGAGAACGATCATGGAGGTGGTGCCAGCCGAGGTGAATAGTTTGCTTCCAGAGGAGATAATGGACACTGGTATAACTTTAGTGGATGATGATAGTATTGAGGCTGTTATTGTTTCATCCCCAATTCCCATGGAGACAGAACTGGAAGAAATTGTCAACATAAATTCTACCGGTGACTCTACAGCCACGCCCATTTCCACGGAACCAATCACAGTGTACAGTAACCACACTAACCAAGTTGCAGTGAATACCACAATTACTAAAGCAGATTCTAATACCACAGTGAAACCAGCTTTTCCAAGTGGCCTTCAAAAACTTGGTGCTCAGACTCCTGTGACTATATCTGCCAATCAGATTATTTTAAACAAAGTATCACAGACATCTGATCTTAAACTTGGCAATCAGACCCTTAAGCCAGATGGACAGAAGTTAATTTTAACAACTTTGGGCAAGTCTGGTTCACCAATTGTTCTAGCACTACCCCATAGCCAACTACCCCAGACTCAGAAAGTTACAACTCAGGCCCAGGCAGGAGATGCTAAGTTACCACCGCAGCAGATTAAAGTAGTTACCATTGGAGGGAGGCCAGAGGTGAAACCTGTCATTGGTGTCTCAGCACTGACCCCAGGAAGCCAACTGATTAATACTACAACTCAGCCCTCTGTGTTACAGACCCAACAATTAAAAACAGTACAGGTAAAAAAAAAAAAAAAAGGAGGCTTATTAATAAAATGCATGTTAAAAAAGTGATTCATAGCTGTGTTTGTAGGGCTATTAAATGCATAGTTGTTACTGAATTCTTTTGAATGTTGCTTTAAGTAATTGTGTTTTTTTTTAAAGTTTGATGTGTCTAATGCTTATGAAAATTTTTGCTGGAGAACTTAGAGCAAACTTAATTTTGATTAAATTCCAAGTTAATGTATAGCCTTTTACTCATTTTTAAATGCGTTTTCTTCTTCATGGCAGTTTGATTACAAAGATGTTTTGCTGGTGTAAAGATGCCAGGCTTGCTGCTAGACTTCCAAAAAATTACTGAGACAGAATTTTTTCAGTAAACAGATGGGCAAAGGATAGGAAAACTTTGTTGCTCTGAGAAACCCTCAGAGCTAGCAATAGTGCATGCTAGCCAGCATGTGCCTCATATTTGGAGTTTACTGTTCATCGCCATCACTTGTGTTTGCAATATGGGAAAGATGGAAGTGATGCGTGATGGAAGATGATGAGCTTTAGAGTTGGACCAACTGGGTTTACATTGTCTCTATGCTATCCAGCCAGTTATGGAACTTTGGGGAGGTTACTTTTCTGAGTTTTTTACTTTAGCTTAAGATAACTGTTCAATCACGATGAGATAGTATAGTTCTCAAAACACTGAGGAATCTTCCAAATGGGAGTTATTATTAGTATGAATAGTACTCTACGTCAGAAGGTTACAAAAACACATGTTAAGTAATTTTCAGGGTTTTTTTTAGATTAATGTTAGAGTACAAACAATTAGGTTACAATGTTTGCATAGTTTTTTTGTTTGTTTGTTTGAGGCAGAGTCTCACTTTGTCACTGATGGTAAAGTACCATGGTGTCATAACTTACAGCAACCTAAAACTCTTGGGCTCAAAGTGATTTTTTTTTTAAAATTTTTAATTTTTTAGCAGTTTTTGGCTGGGGCTGGGTTTGAATCCGCCACCTCCGGTATATGGTGCTGGCACCCTACTCCTTTGAGCCATAGGCACCGCCCAAGCTCACAGTGAGTCTTGCCTGAGCCTCCCAAGTAGCTGGGACTACTGGTGCCAGTCACAATGCCTGGCTATTTTTATTTATTTATATTTTTTTGAGACAGAGTCTCATTATGTTGCCCCTGGTAGAGTGCCCTATCATCATAGCTCACAGCAACCTCAAACTCTTAGGCTTAATTGAGTCTCTTGCTTCAGCCTCCCAAGTAGCTAGGACTATAGGTGCCCGGCTATTTTTTGGTTGTAGTTGTCATTGTTGTTTGGCAGGCCCGGGCTAGATTTGAACCCACTGGCGTATGTGGCTGTTGCCCTTAGCCTCTGAGCTTCAGGCACTGAGCCACGGCTATTGTTTTTTTTTTTTTTTAGAGATGGGGTTTTGCTCTTGCTCAGGCTGGTCTTGAACTCTCGAGCTCAAGGGGTCCACCCACCTCAGCCTTCCAGAATGCTGGGATTACTGGCATGAGCTACCTTGTTTAATACCCGACTGTTTTTAGAAATGAGTTCTCACTCTTGCTCAGGTTGGTCTTGAACTCCTAAGCTCAGTCAGTCCACCCGCCTCAGCCTTCCAGAGTGCTAGGATTATAGGTGTGAGCCACAGTACCTGGCCATAAAACAAGTTTTAAGAATTAAACCCCGGAGCAGCGCCTGTGGCTCAAAAGAGTAGGGCGCGGGCCCCATATGCAGGAGGAGGTGGGTGCCAACCCAGCCCTGGCCAAAAACTGCAAAAAAAAAAAAAAAAAAAATTAAACCTCTTTGTTTTTATTGTCAGTACTTGGGAATTAGAGTAGAGAACTAAGGGATACAAGCACTCTAGGGTCAGTTGAGCCCAAAGAGTTTGAGGTTGCTATGAGCTATTATGGCAGGGCACTGTATTGAGGGTGGCCAAGTGAGCCTTTGTCCCCAAAACAAAACAAAACTTGTTTGTTTTATTATTGTTACTTTTCTAAAACCTGATTCTATTTATTAAAAAAGAACTTCTATTTCAAAAAGTAACAGAAACAGGGCAGCTCCAGTAGCTCAGTGGCTAGGGCACTGGCCACATACACCGAGGCTGGCCAGGTCAGCAAAAACAACAATGAAATAGCCGGGCGTTGTGGTGGGTGCCTGTAGTCCCAGCTACTTGGGAGGCCAAGACAAGGGAATCACTTAAGCCCAAGAGTTTGAGGTTTCTGTGAGCTATGACACCAGGGCACCCTACTGAGGGCTACATAGTGAGACTCTGTCTCAAAAAAAAAAAAAAAAAGGTGTGGCAGCCAGCGGGCTGGATGACAGGCAGGGAGGGGGACCTCCAACCTCCACTGGAGGCTCCAATTGCCAAAAGACTGGACAACTGCTGAGGAGACACCTGTGCCTTGGTGTCTCCTTCACTTCATGCTTAGGACTAAATGTGGAACCCCCATCTCCTATGCCTAGGTCAATTTCTTGTGAATTTCCTAGGCCTCAATTCCATGTAAGGACTGTATCCATTCATTGATACATTCATTCACCTTGTCCCTGGCGGAAGGGACTGTATTCATTCGTTTCCTGGCCAGGGAACTCATACACCTATATATACCCTGAGACTAAAGGCCTAAAGGAGGAGATGGGGAAAGACTGGGAGAGAAATGGAGAGAGCTTCTCTCTCCCCACTGGAGTTCTCTCCCTCTACCAGGAGCTTTAGTGTTTTCTGTATTCTTTTCTGTGAACAGATTCTGTCTTACCACTGGGGGGTGAGGGGAAATAATGTAATGAAGAATAATAAAATACATGTTAATTGCAAAAAATAAAAAAATAAAAAATAAATAAATGAATAAGTTTCTCTGTTGTTTGCTTCTGAAACAGTCTCACTCTGTTGCCTAGGACAGAGTGCAGTGGCATCAGCCTAGCTCACAGCAACCTCAAACTTCCAGGCTCAAGTGATCCTCCTGCCTCAGCCTCCGGAGTACCTGGGACTACAGGCACCTGCCACAATGCCTGGCTAATTTTCCTGTTTTTAGTAGAGACAGGGTCTCGCTCTTGCTCAGGCTGGTCTCAAACTCCTCAAGTGAAGAAATCCTTCCATCTTGGCCTCCCACAATGCCAGGATTACAGGCGTGAGCCACTACTCTTTGCTTACACAGTGTAAAATGAGAAAAGCCACATAAAAAGTGAAGATTAGATGTGCAGTTGCATCAAAAGAGATTTTTTACTGTGCACAATTTAGCTCCATAAAAAGTCTATCAATATTGTAAGGCACAGTAGCTCACACCTGTAATCCTAGCACCCCAGGAGGCAGAGGCAGGAGTAAGCTCAGGAGAGTTTAAGACCAGCCTGAGCAACAGCAAGACCCCATCTCTATCAAAAATAGAAAAAATTAGCTGGGGTTGTGGCAGGCTATAGTCCCAGCTACTTGGGAGGGTAAGGGAGAAGGTACACTTAATCCCAGGAGTTTGAGGTTGCAGAGAGCTGTGACATCTGCCTAACAGAAAAATTCAGTCTCACACACACACACATAAGTCATGCAACAATAATGTATCAATTAAAATAAGATCAAAGCAACAATATTAGTGTGCCTGGACAATGCCCTTGCTCCACTCTTTAAAAAGGCAAGCTGCCCAGTTAGCACAGCAGCTGGGCTCTTACCATCAAGGAGTTCTGCTGCTTGGCTGGCTGACTATGGACCCCATTCGTTCTCTTCTTTTGATTAGGTGAGTCTTGATACTGTTTTCTGCCATTTCCTCGCAGACTTGGATTCTGTTTTTCCAGTAAGAAATGAAACATGTGTGTATGGTATAAAGTAACAGCACAAAAGAACACACTCCCATAACTTTGTTTAGCTGGTTCTATCAAGTTTCCAGCAAGTTCTGCCCCCCACCCAATTTTCATAAATCACCATATCAATGTTTCCTTATAGAAGATATAGCTTCACAGGGCGGCACCTGTGGCTCATCAAGTAGAGCGCCGGCCCCATATACAGAAGGTGGCGGGTTCAAACCCAGCCTCGGCAAAACTGCAAAACAGAAAAATAGCCGGGCGTTGTGGTGGGCACCTGTAGTCCCAGCTACTCGGGAGGCTGAGGCAGGAGAATCGCCTAAGCCCAGGCGTTGGAGGTTGCTGTGAGCTATGTGACGCCATGGGTGGCACCCTATGTACCAAGGGTGACAAAGTAAGACTCGGTCTCTACAAAAAAAAAAAGGAAGAAGATAAGACTTCGCAAAGCAAGATTCCTCTTAAAGTATAAACAGCCAAGTACAGCAGTCCCCAGCAACCTTTCCACACTTGCTGTCTTATCCTACTTCTGCTTGCAGATTTTGTTGTGAACATAAACATACACAAACAGAAGCTCTCTGTGAGAGAACACTGAGGCACACGGGCAGGAAACAGGCAGCACATGGAATCAGCTGCTACCTTAAAAATCTGCTTTAAGTTATTAACAAATAGGTACTATCAAATAATCTCCTTTCACAAAATAACCTTCAAAAATGGTGTTTTTAAAATTTGGGCCAACATTCCTAAATGTAGACATATAAACCTAAACATGCAGTTGTGTATATCTTGTTATTTAAGTGCTTTAAATCAGGCATGGTGGACTCCGCGTGTAATCCCGAGGCAGAGGACCGCTTGAGGCCAG
The DNA here is from genome assembly GCA_963573935.1 of Arctocebus calabarensis. Taxonomy (NCBI): domain Eukaryota; kingdom Metazoa; phylum Chordata; class Mammalia; order Primates; family Lorisidae; genus Arctocebus; species Arctocebus calabarensis. The sequence goes on along the minus strand of CAUYON010122928.1, from coordinate 4,693 downwards.
GAGCTCCAGGCCAGCATGGGCAACATAGTTAAGATCACCTCTGTATAGAAAGTTTAAAATTTAGCTGGGCATGCTGGCATGAGGCACAGCAACACTGTCACCAAAAAAATTATTTAAGGTAAATAAACTGCTTTCACATGAGTTAATTTGCCCATGCCAAAAAAAAAAAAAAAATCTAAGTTTAAATTAAAACACATAAACTTTCTTTTTAAAGACAGTGTCTCGCTCTGTTGCCTAGACTACAGTGGTTGTGATACCAGCTCTCTGCAATCTCCAACGCCTAGGCTCAGGCAATCCTCCTGCCTCAGCACCCCAGCAGCTGGGGGGCCAGGCTTGTGCCACCACACCCAGCTAATTTTTTTTTTTCTTTTCTTAGAGAAGGGTCTTGTTGTGCTTAAACTCCCGGCCTCTAGGCCAGGTCTGGTGGCTCACGCCTATAATCTTAAGCACTCTGAGAGGCTAAGGCGGGTAGATTGCTTAAGCTCAGGAGTTCGAGACCAGCCTGAGCAAGAGTAAGACCCCATCCCTAAAACTAGCCAGGCATTGTGGCAGGCACCTATAGTCCCAGCTACTCAGGAGGCTGAGGCAAGAAAATCACTTAAGCCCAAGATTTTGAGGTTGCTATAAGCTATGAAACCATGGCACTCTATCGAGGGTGACAAAATGAGACTCTGTCTCAAAGAAAAAACAAACTCCTAGCCTCGAACAATCCTGCTTTGGCCTCCCAAAGTGCTGGGGTTACAGACATGAGCCACTATGCCTGGCCTATGTATTATTTAGTTGTGGCACAACATACATAAAGTTTACCACTTCAACCACTTTTAAGAGTATAGCTCAGTGGCAGTAAGCACTACCACAAACTTATGCAATCATCACCACTATCCACTTCCCAAACTTTTTTCCATCATCTCAAAACTTTGTACCCAAACTTTGTATCCTTCCCTTCACCCCCCCCACATAATCTCCAGTCCACTTTGTGTCTCTATTAATTTGTCAATTTTTTTTTTTTTTTTTTTTTTGAGACAGAGTCTCACCTTGTTGCCCTTGGTAGAGTGCCATGGCATCATAACTCACAGCAACCTCAAAACTCTTAGACTCAAGTGATCCTCTTGCCTCAGCCTCCCAAGTAGCTGGGACTACAGGTGCACCCCACAACGCCCGGCTATCTTTAGAGATGGAGTCTCACTCTGGTTCAGGCTGGTCTCGAACTCCTGAGCTCAAACAATCCACCCGCCTTGGCCTCCCAGAGTGCTAGGATTACAAGCGTGAGCCACTTGTGCCCGACCCAATTTATCTATTTTTAAAGTACCTCATCTAAGTGAAATCATACAGTGTTTGTCCTTTTGCGTCCAGCTTATTTCACTTATTTAGCATAATATCTTCTAGGTTTACGAAAACTGTGGCATGTATCAGAATTGCATTTCTTCAAGGCTGAATAATATTCCATTGTACTTATATACCCCTTCTTATTTACTCATTCATCTGCTGACGGGCATACGAGCTGGTTCCACATTTTGACTGTTGTGAAATAAGGTTGCTATAGAATATAGCATACAAGGTTGCTATAGAATATAGCATACAATATAGATATACAAGGTACCTTTTAAGTCCTTTTGGTATACACCTAGGAGTAGAATTGTTGGGTCGTATGGTAACTCTTCATTTAACTTTTTTTTGAGGCAGAGTCTTACTTTGTCGCCCTTGGTAGAGTGCTGTGGTGTCAAAGCTCACAGTAACCTCTTGATTGAGGTCAAGTGATTCTCTTGCCTCAGCCTCCTGAGTAGCTGGGACTACAGATGCCCACAACGACCAGCTATTTTTAGAAAAAAGAGGTCTAGCTCTGGCTCAGACTGGTCTGGAACCTGTGAGCGCAGACAATCCACCTGCCTTGGCCTCCCAGAGTGCTGGGATTACAGGCGTGAGCTACCTACACTAAACTTTTTAAGAAACCTCAAACTGTCTTCCAAGGCATATATTTTATATTCCCATCAGGAATGCAGAAGGGCTTCAATTTCTTCACATTCCCTCAACTCTTGGTATTTTCTGGTATTTTAATGTTTTTTATTATAGCCATCCTAAGGGTTAAGAAATGGTATCTAACTGTGGTTCTCATTTGCTTTTCCCTAATGATTAATGTTGTGTGTGACAAGTATGTAAAAGAAGCAATTAATAATAACAATAATGTTGAGCATCATTTTGTATACTTGTAGGCCACTTGCATTTCTTCTCTGGAAAACTAAGTCCTTTTCCCCAATTTTCATTGGATTGTTCTTTTCCTGCTGAGTTCCAGGAATTCCTTATAGAAACTTAGGATTTTAGTTTCTAGATGTTAATTCTTTATCACATACATGATTTGCAAATATTTTCTCCCCTTTTGTAAGCTGTTTTCACTCATTTCACTGTCCTGTGAAGCATTGAGATTTTTCAACTTTGACAAATGCAGCATAAAAAAATGAAAATAAAGTGGTCCCCAAATGGATAGTTTAAAAAGACAGATAATACCAAGCTTTAAGGATGCAGAATAATTGGAAGAACCACGTATTTTGCTAGGGATGTAAATTACTTGAGAAAATTATTCGCAAGTATATACTCAGTAACACAGGTATATCCAATGATCCAACAATTCTTTTAGTTACCTTTAGTTGCACAAAGAATTGTTTCTGTTCACCAAAAGACATATACTAAAAATAACAGCACTGTTTGTTAAACCCCCAAACTAGAAACAAGCAAACTATCCATTAAAAGTAGACAGGATAAACTGTGACGCAATCGTATGTTAGAGTAATGAAAATCAAACTTTACTAGACACTGTTAACTTTTTCCCTCAAGAAAGCCAACAGATCAGATTTTTCTTAATTTGGAACATATTTTCCTTATGACTTGTTTTTATGTATTTTTGTTTGTTTTGTTGAGACAGAGTCTCACTTTGTTGCCCTGGGTAGAGTGCTTATGGCATCACAGCTCAAAGCAACCTCAAACTCTTGGGCTTAAGAGATTCTCTTGCCTCCTCTTCCCAAGTACACACAATGCTCGGCTATTTTCTTTGTTGCAGTTGTCACTGCTGTTTGGCAGGCCTGGGTTGGATTTGAACCCACTAGCTCCAGCGTATGTGGCTGGCACCCTAGCCACTGAGCTACAGGCACTAAGCCATGACTTGTTTTTAAATGAACATTTTGGCGGCATATATATCAAAGTCAGATATTAACTCCTATTACTTAACATCACTGGATTTATACCAAAGCTGTAACAGTTCAGGAGTCTCAGCCCTACTTCAAATCACAAGAAACACAGCAGCCTTTGATCGGTAATCCAGAGCTCTGTCAGTGTTAACATGCAGTGCCTCGATTTAGAAGGATGTCGAAAGCCCAGTGGTCTAAATTTGTGAGGAACTTCGATTGTGTATCAAAACTCACCTTTGCTTTTAAAAGGTCAGACGTTTCCGAATGATTATTACACAGCTTCTGCTGCAGCGGCTGCCTGTGCTTCACCCACTGGTCACCAGGAGAACCATCAGGGAATAGCTGCTGACTGTGGCGGAATTTGGTTCGACTACATATCAAGATTTTAAAAACAGAAATCAGATCAGAAAGTTTTCACTTACAGTTCTTTTTTTTTTTCAGTCGGTCTCACTATGTGGCCCTTGGTAGAGCGCCGTGGCATCACAGCTCACAGCAACCTCCAACTCCTAAGTTTAAGTGACTCTCCTGCCTCAGCCACACCAGCAGCTGGGGATACAGGCGCCCGCCACAACACCTGGCCACTTTTTTCTTTTTTTTTGATGCAGCTGTCATTGTTGATTAGCAGGCCGGGGCCAGGTTCAAACCCCCCTGCCTCAGTGTATGTGGTCGGCACTCTACCCTGCATGGTTTACTTTACAGACTGGACACTTTGCTTTCTTAGGTACTGTCTATCTCCCTGCATTGGGGTGTAAGTGCCAAGAGGGCAGAAACCTTTGTCTCCCTTGTCTACACTTTCTCCCTAGCACACAGAAAAATGCCTGGCATTCAATAAATATTTCTTAAATGAATTAATAACCTGTTATTTCATCCCAGACATTTAAAAGTTATCCACACTGTCTCCTCCCCATAAATGATTATACTGCATTGTCAAAAGTCTGAAGAAAATATTTCTAAATTTAGCTGAAATGAATGTAAGTAGATTTTCCTTATTAGTAGGACAAGCAACTCATACTTTTACTAAGATGTTTAAGGCATGGAATTTGATCCTGCACAGGTCAGCTATGGATCTCATGCATGTTGAAAGAGGATCTGAGCATTAAGTTATTTTCTAAAGCAAAAAATTGAGGGGTCCCATGAGGTGGGGTGTTTGGCACACCTTGTGTGTGGGGGACACAACCACAAGAGGGACTGTACCTAATAAAATAAAATATATATATATATATATATTTTTTTTTTTTTTTTTTTTTTTGAGACAGAGCCTCAAGCTGTCACCCTGGATAGAGTGCCGTGGCATCACAACTCACAGCAACCTCCAATTCCTGGGCTCAAGTGAGTCTCCTGCCTCCGCCTCCCAAGTAACTGGGACTACAGGTGCCCGCCACAACGCCCGGCCATTTTTTGGTTGCAGCCGTCATTGTTGTTTGGTGGGCCAGGCTGGATTCGAACCTGCCAGCTCAGGTGTACGTGGCTGGCGCCTTAGTCCATTGAGCCACAGGCGCCGAGTCTAAAATCAA
>CAUYON010122924.1:0-13304 GCA_963573935.1 Arctocebus calabarensis | reverse complement strand
CGCAGAGGTCTCCTAGAAGGCTGAAAGACAGGGCAGGAGAGGATATCAGCAGCATATAGACATATCTGAGCTGAGAGCAGAGACCATCTGTTGAACCACAAATTCCAGAACTAGTATCACAAGACCATCTTTCTTTGTTTCTTTCTTTTTTTTTTTTTTTGAGACAAGAGACTCACTATGTCACCCTCACAGCAACCTCAACCCCTTGGGCTTAAGCGATTCTCTTGCCTCAGCCTCCCAAGTAGCTGGGACTACAGGTGTCTGCCACAATGCCCGGCTATTTTGTTGTTGTCATTGTTGTTTAGCAGGTCCTGGCCAGGTTCAAACCCACCAGCCCTGGTACATGTGGCCAGCACGCTAACTGCTGAGCAACGGTGTCAAGCCACAAGACTATTTTCTTTCTTTCTTTTTTTTTTAATTAAGTTTATTTTTATTTTTATTTATTTATTTATTTATTTTTATTGTTGCAGTTTGGCCGGGGGTGGGTTTGAACTCACCATCCTCGGTATACGGGGCCAGCACCCTACTCACTGAGCCACAGACACCATCCTACAAGACTATTTTCTGATTATGCTGTTCTGGCAGAGGCCAGTATCCTACTTGCCTGCTCTTCTTATTAGATCCAACTGGGTCAATCAAGTCTGACTGTCCCCCTTTGCCAGTAGGTTAGTCCCAAGGCATGGTGCGTCTATCTAGGAGCACCTGCAGGAATTTCCTTTTACATTCCATTAGCATTCCTCTAAAAGTAAATTTTTATTCCTTCCAGCAGAGTTTACTGCAGCAAAAATAAAGGACAAAAAAATTTTTCAATAGGTCATTATTGAGTACTAATATATTATCCTGGTATAATTTTCCTACAGAGAATTTTAAAGTAGTGAAATATGTATTATTAAAAAGATTATTTGGGTGGCTCCTGTGGCTCATTGAGTAGGGCACAGGCCCCATATACCAAAGGTGGCGGGTTCAAACCCGGCCTCTGCCAAACTGGAAAACAAACAAAAAAATCAGCTGGGCATTGTGACAGGCGCCTGTAGTCCTAGTTGCTTGGGAGGCTGCAGCAAGACAATCACCTAAGCCCAGGAGTTGGAGGTTGCTGTGAGCTATGTGATGCCACGGCACTCTACAGAGGGTGATAAAGTGAGACTCTGTCTCTACAAAAAAAAAAAAAAAAAAAATTATTCATCATGATCAACTGGGCTCTATCTCAGGGATGCAAGATGGTTCCGCATATATGAATCCATTAATATGAGACATCATATCAACAAAATGAAAGGCCCATACGATCATTTCAATTGATGATGAAAAAGTAGTCAATAAAATTCAACATCCCTTCATGATAAAAAATCTCAAAAGACTGAGTATAGAAGGAACTCACCTCCACACAATAAAAGCCATGTATGAACTGAATGGGGAAAAAACTAAAGACTTTCCTCTAAGGTCTGGAACAAGACAAAGATGCCCATTTTTACCACTATGATTCAACATAGTACTGGAAGTTCTAGCTAGAACAATCACAAAAGAGCAAGAAAGAAAGGGCACCTAAATTTTAAAGGAGTAAGTCAAATTATTTTCGTTTGCAGGCAATCAGATCTTATATTCAGAGAAACCTAAAGACTACCCCAAAACTATTAGAACCGATAAACAAATTCAGTAAAGCTGCAGGACACAATATCAACATGTAAAAAATCTATAGCACTTTGGCTTGGCACCCATAACACAGTGGTTACAGCACAGGCCACATATACCGAGGTTGGCAGGTTCGAGCCCAGCCTGAACCAAATAAACAAGTGACAACTGCAAAAAAAAAAAAAAAAAAAAAGTCAGGCATTGTAGTGGGCACCTGTAGTCCCATCTGCTTGGGAGGCTGAGGCAAGAGAATCACTTGAGCCCAAGAGTTTGAGGTTGCTGTGAGCTGTGACTACCAAGGGTGACATAGTAAGACTGCCTCAAAAAAAAAAATTTATAGCACTTCTAAATGCCAAAAGTAAACAATCTGAAGAAGAAACCTGGAAAATAATCCCATTTACACAGAAAGTAATCCCATTTACAATAGCTACAGATAAAATAAAATAACCTAGGAATAAACTTAACCTAAAAAGTGAAAGATGGCTCGGCGCCACAGTGGTTATGGCGCCAGCCACATACACCAAATTTGGCGGGTTCAAACCCAGCCCGGACCAGCTAACCAACAATGACAAATGCAACAAAAAATAGCTGGGCATGATGGCAGGCTCCTGTAGTCCCAGCTACTTGGGAGGCTGAGGCAAGAGAATCACTTGAGCCCAAGAGTTGGAGGTTGCTTGAGCTGTGACGCCACGGCACTCTACCGAGGGGGGCATAATGAGAATCTGTCTAAAAAAAAAAAAAAAAGAAAATAAAAGAAAAGAAAGAAGTGAACTATGTCTACAGTGGCAACTATAAAACGTTGATGAAAAAAATTGAATGGGACACAAAGAATGGATAGATATTCCATGCTCGTGAATTGGAAGAAATCAATATTGTTAAAATGTCCATACTACCCAAAACAATCTATAGATTCAATGTAACCCCCATAAAATACCATGATATTTCATAGAAATAGGAAAATAGTCCTAAAATGTACATGGACCCACAAAAGACCCAGAATAGCCAAAGCCATTCTGAAGAAAAGGAAGAAAACAGGAGGAATCACATTACCTAACTTCAGATGATTGTACAGAGCTGTACTAACCACATGAGCATGGTACTGACATCCAGGCACCTAGACCAACGCAACATAATAGAGAACACAGAAATAAATCACACATCTCAACAAAGATACCAACATACAGTGGCGAAGGACAGTCTCTTCATAAATGGTGCTGGGAAAACTGGGTAGCTATGTGCAGAAGAGTGAAATAGCTGCCCAGCTATTTTTTAGAAATGGGGTCTAGCTCTTGCTCAGGCTGTTCTCAAACATCTGAGGTCAGACAATGCACCCGCCTCAGCCTCCCAGAGTGCTAGGGTTACAGGCGTGAGCCATGCTCCCAACTCTCAGTCTGTTCAGTAGGACTGCCGTCTCTAGAAAAGATTTACCAAAATAGATCACAGTATGTCACAATAAATATTAGCTATTTTTATTCTTGGGGTTATATAAAATTGGGTTGGGAGTTGTGACCAAAAGGGCATAAATATAGGTAGGAGCTTGAGCAGGGACTATATTTAGACAAAAAAGGGTAAAACTGGTTCGGTGCCTGTAGCACAGCAGTTATGGTACCAGCCACATGCACCGAGGCTGGTAGGTTTGAACCGGCCCACACCAGCTAAACAATAATGACAACTGCAACAACAACAATAAAAATAGCCAGGCATTGTGGTGGGCGCCTGTACTCCCAGCTACTTGGGAGGCTGAGGCAAGAGAATCGCTTACGCCCAAGAGTTTGATGTTGCTGTGAGCTGTGATCTCTACAGAGGGTAACATAGTGAGACTCTAGTCTCAAAAAGAAAAATAAAAAGGGCAATGTCTATGGCTCATCAAGTAGGGTGCTGGCCCCATATACCAAAGGTGGTGGATTCAAACCCGGCCTCAGCTGAACTGCAAAAAACAGAAAAATAGCCGGGCGTTGTAGCAGGCGCCTGTGGTCCCAGCTGCTTGGGAGGCTGAGGCAGGAGAATCGCCTAAGCCCAGGAGTTGGAGGCTGCTGTGAGCTGTGTGATGCCACGGCACTCTACCGAGGGCGATAAAGTGAGACGCTGTCTCTACAAAAAAACAAAAGAAAAAAAGAAAAGAGGGCAAAACTGAGACAAGAGAAAAAAATTGTATTTTAGTTTCTTGTCTTTTTTTTCCTTTTTTAAAGCTTAAGCAATTCTCTTGCCTCAGCCTCCCAAGTAGCTGAGACTACAAGTGCCTGCCACAATGTCCAGCTATTTTTTTATTGCAGCTGATTGTTGTTAAGTTGGCTCAGGCTAAGTTGGAACCCACCAGCCACAGTGTATGTGACTGACGCTGTAACTGCTGTGCTATGGGTGCCGAGCCTGTATTTTAGTTCTTTCAGAAGGTTTTGAGGAGAAAAGAGAGAAAGAGGAGTGAAGAGAAAAAAAGGACAAAGAGAAGCAGAGGAACTAAGTGAAGTCAGAAGATAGTAAAAGGCTAGACATTACACAGGAGGAAGTCTAAAGAGATATATCCTAGGTGTCAGATGGCCAAAGAGAATTTTAAATAGGGTTTTTGGTTTTTTTTTTTTGTGGAGACAGAGTCTCACTCTATCGCACTCGGTGGAGTGCTGTCGAGTCACAGCTCACAGCAACCTCCAGCTCTTGGGCTCAAGCGATTCTCTTGCCTCAGCCTCCCAAGTAGATGGGACTACAGGTGCCCGCCACAGCGTCGGGCTAATTTTTGATGCAGTTCGGCCGGGGCCGGGTTTGAACCCGCAGCCCTCGGTATCTGGGGTCGGCGCCCTACTCGCTGAGCCACAGGCGCCGCCCGAGAATTTTAAGTACAATAAAGCCTTACCAGCAATTTTGAGTAGTATGAGTATTCATACAATACAAACCTCTCATTTGTCTCCCACAAACATCTTTAGTAAAGGGTGGCGCCTGTGGCTCATTGAGTAGGGCGCCGGCCCCATCTACCAAAGGTGGTGGGTTCAAACCCAGCCTCAGCGAACTGCAAAACAGAAAAATAGCCAGGCGTTGTGGGGGGCGCCTGTAGTCCCTGCTACTTGGGAGGCTGAGGCAAGAGAATCGCCTAAGCCCAGGAGTTGGAGGTTGCTGTGAGCTGTGTGACATCACGGCACTCTACCGAGGGTGATAAGGTGAGACTCTGTCTCTACAAAAAAAAAAATCTTTAGTAAAGTCTCTACATGAATACTTTGTATGAGAGAAGTATGTGAGAGGAATGTTTAGCAAAGAAAGAGGAATGTACACTGTCGGATCTGTGTGATGCTGAATGAAGATATGACAGCCAGGAACAAAAACCAAAAGATAGAAGAGACCATGGTAAGAGCCCCACAATTTGCAGAAATCATGGAGTCCACATTTACCTTGGGAGATCTTGACTTCTGGCCAAGAAGTAGAAGGGATAAAATTTACCCTCTCACCTAAAACACTACAAAAATTAAAAAAGAAAACTATTTAGAAATACATGACAAAAAAAGTAGACATTAGATGTGAAGTAATGAAAGACAATTATCTGTGAGGGGTGGAAAACAAATGAGGTAAACTTGACAGTTGTCTCAGCTTACTGCCTTTGTAGACAGCGGTGGGGAACCTACAGCCTGGGTTACATGTGACCTTCTGGAGCCTTGAGTGTGGCCTGTTGACTGAATCTAAATTTTATCAAACAAATCCTTTTAAATAAATTCAAAAGTATCAAGTCATACCAAGTATATCCTCTGAACATATTAAAAGGATTTGTTCTGTGAATTTCAGATTCTGTAGAGCACTACAGTAGAGAATCTGGGGACCAGTGTTCACATGAGAGAGCATGAGCGGGCCCCTTCTTGAGTATTCATCAGAGTATTCATCCCCCATCATATGAAGGAACAGTCTGAAAATATTGGTGGGAACAGTGCTCAGGACTCACAGATGGCCAAGCATAGTGCCAGTTCCCACCAGCCAGACCAGAAAAACTCATACCTCATGGGGGCTTGGGTAGAAGTTCTTTTCTCAATAGTGGAGAGTAATTAGCCCCAGATTAAGTGCTGCTGTGAACTTGCCTAACAAATCATGAAAGCAAGACTCAAAAGGCTCAGGCTATTGCCACATAACTTTAATTGCACCCCAGAACAAAAAATATGTAAAGGATTATATAAGTATCCAGTGTTGGGGCAGTGCCTGTGGCTCAAGGAGTTGGGTGCTGGCCCCATATACCAGGGGTGGCAGGTTCAAGCCTGGTCTAGGCCAAAACTGCAAGAAAAATAAGTATCCAGTGTTGACTTGGTGCTTATAGCTCAGTGAGTAGGGTGCCAGCCACATACACCGAAGGTAGCAGGTTTGAGCCTGGCCCCGGCCTGCTAAACAACAATAACAACTAGGGTGGTGCCTGTGGCTCAGTGGGTAGGGCACTGGCCCCATATACCGAGGGTGACGGGTTGAACCCAACCCCAGCCAGCTAAAACAGCAGTGACAACTGCAAAAAAAAAAAAAAGCCAGGCGTTGTGGTGGGTGCCTGTAGTCCCAGCTACTCAGGAGGCTGAGGCAAGAGAATCACTTGAGCCCAAGAGTTTGAGGTTGCTGTGAGCTGTGACGCCAGAACACTCTACCAAGGACAACATAGTGAGACTCTGTCTCAAAAAAAAAAAAAAAAGTATCTATTGTCCAACAGGATAACTTCTACAATATCTGGCATGCGACCAAAGACTATTAGACATATAAAGAGGCAGGAAAACATGACTCACAACAGAAAGAGGAAAATAGCCAACCAATTAAAAGCACCCCAGAATTGACACAGATATTAGAATTAGAGAAGCACATTAATACAGTTATTATAACTGTATTTCATATGTGCAAAAATATAAGACAGGAATACATAAAAAGACATTGAACTCAAACTTCTATCGATGAAAAGTACAATGTTTGAAATGAAAATATACACTAGATGAGATTAACAACATATTAGAGAGGATATAGTAGACTTGAGCAACACTATCAACCAACTTGACCTAATTATAATTCAGAATACTCCACTCAACAAAAAAGAATACATGTTATTTTCAAGCAAACATGGAACATTCACCAAGATAAACCATATTCTGGGCCATAAAACAAATCTCAATAAATTCAAAAGTTTCAAGTCATACCAAGTATGTCCTCTGACCATAAGCCATTAAATTAGAAACCAAGAACAGAAAGATCTTCAGAAAATTCCAACATATTTGGGAACTAAATAACATACATCTAATTTTACTATAATTTTGAAGGGTAGGGAGGTCCTCAGCCCTAATCTAGGTCACACTGGGTAACTGGCATAAAAGAAAGAAAAACTTGATTTTCCAGTGTAAAGGAAACACAGATAAAAATTTCATGAGAGTTAAGTTTAGGATTAAGGCAGAGCAGTCTTTTGGGGCTGATGGTTAGCATATTTGCAGGGATCTTTATGGATCCATTCCCCTTGTTCCCAGTTTCCCAAGCTCCCGATTCCTCAGGGACAAAGACTCTTAGAGATGCTAGTAACTTTGGAGATACTTTAATGGGTCTACGTGGACCAATTAGTCTCACTTCCGCACCTGCTTTCTACACTGTCATCGATGAACACATCTTTTCCTTATTTGTGAGCTGCTGGGCTGCCCAGGGGAAAAGGTGGCTCTGGGGTGTCTCCTGCCAGCACAAGATTAGTTGTGAGGGGCTTGGCCTTGCCAGGAGTGGGGCTGCCTCATTCCTCTGACCCCGTGAGAGGTTGAAGTTGGAAGCAGCTTCTGATCCCCAGCCCCAGTTTATGAACACAATGAGTCTAGCTTTGCCTTTGTTGTTTCTGGACTGAAGACTTATGTTTTGACCCCCAGAGTGATAGCTTTGCAATCTAGTCAAGTGCTTTGCTGGAATTAAATGATTTGCTTACAGAACATCTGAAGCAACTTTGCAGGAAGAAATTCTCTGATTTGATTATCATCAGGTCAGATTTCTGGAAATTGTTAACTACTGATATGTCTTCTGGAGAGACGAGAATGTCTAGGACTAATCATCCTACCCACAGGCTGATTCTCCAGGTTATAGAGAATTCGAGCAAATTAGGAAAGGATATATGTATATGTGGTTCAGGAAGAAGACTTGTATGCTGCTCCCAGTATCCCATGGTTTAATGTTTCTCAAAGTGTGGTTCAGGGTCTATGTGTTTCAGAATCACCAGATTTGGGGACACAGTTACAGACTTATTGAATCAAATTTTCTATGGTTGGGACCTGAAATCTGCATGTGACAAGCTTCTTTAGTGAACCTTGGGTAAGGCAACGTACTGTTTAAGAACCATCAGTTGAGGTCAGGCGCAGTGGCTCACACCTGTAATCCTAGCACTGTGGGAGGCTGAGGGCAGTGGATTGCTTGAGGTCAGGAGTTCAAGACTAGCCTAAGCAAGGGCAAAACCCCGTCTCTACTAAAAATAGAAAAACTAACTGGGAGCGGTGGCAGGAGCCTGTAATCTCAGCTACTGAGAAGACTAAGGCAGGAGACTCTGTCTCAAAAAAAAAAAAGAAAAGAAAAGAACCATTTTTTGAGCACACAGTTGTTCAACCAATATACTGGCTGCTTTCCCTGGCTGCCTGCCCTGGTGCTGTGCTATCCCAGGGAGGCGATCAAGGAGTCAGGTATAGATAGAGCCTCTTGCCTACACCTCCCCCCATCTCTAGGCCCTAGACATTTGCTCTGACTCCTAAAATTCCCCACTCCCTCAGCTATTCACATGTGATAAGAGCTCCTTTAAGTTTTGTACTTTTTTTTTTTTTTTGGTAGAGACAGAGTCTCACTTTATCACCCTCGGTAGAGTGCCGTGATGTCACACAGCTCACAGCAACCTCCAACTCCTGGGCTTCGGCGATTCTCTTGCCTCAGTCTCCCGAGTAGCTGGGACTAAAGGCTCCCACCACAACGCCTGGCTATTTTTTTGTTGCATTTGGGCCAGGGCCGATTTTAAACCTGCCATCCTCCGTATATGGGGCCAGCACCCTACCAACTGAGTCATAGGTGCCGCCCGTTTTGTCCTTTTTTTTTTTTTTTGAGACTGATTTTCACTCTGTCACCCTGGGTAGAGTGCTGTGGTTTATAGTTCACTATCAAACTCCTGGGTTCAAGCCATCCTCTTGCCTAAGCCTCCTGAGTAATTGGGGCTTCAGGCATGTGCCACTGTGCCTGGCTAGTTTTTTTCTTTTTGCTATTTTTAGTAGAGACATGATATTACTCTGGCTTGGGCTGGTCTCGAGCTCCTGAGCTCGGGCAATCCAGCCACCTCAGCCTCCCAGAGTGCTGGGATTACAGGCATGAGCCACTGCACCTGGCCAATATTGTACCTCTCATTTAGTTACGCACTGCAGCCAACAGAAATAGTGGTTATTCCAACATCCTTTCTTTTTCTTTTTCTTTTTTTTTAGAGACAGAGTCTTATTTTATCACCCTCGGTAGAGTGCCGTGGCATCACACAGCTCACAGCAACCTCCAGTTCCTGGGCTTAAGCAATTCTCTTGCCTCAGCCTCCCGAGTAGTTGGGACTACAGGTGCCTTCCACAACGCCCAGCTATTTTTTTGTTGCAGTTTGACCGGGGCTGGGTTTGAACCCACCACCCTCGGTGTATGAGGCCAGTGCTTCACTCAATGAGCCACAGGCGCCACCCTATTCCAACATCCTTTGAACAACTGTCAAAGATGCCAATTTCTTGGCTCAGAGCCTGTGGTTCAAAGGGCTAAGGCGCCAGCCACTTACACCTGAGCTGCTGGGTTCGAATCCAGCCCAGGCCCACCAAACAACAATGACTGCTGCAACCAAAAAAATGGCCGGGCATTGTGGCGGGTGCCTATAGTTCCAGCTACTTGGGAGGCAGAGATAAGGGACTCACTTGAGCCCAGGAATTGGAGGTTTCTGTGAGCTGTGAAGCCACGGCACTCTACCCAGGGTGTTAGCTTGAAGCTCTGTCTCAAAAAAAAAAAAAAAAAAGATGCCAATTTCTCCATAATTACTTCCTTGATTAATTCTCTATATTCTGAAGAATTTTGAATTTAGAGCAAATTGGAGAATAGAGATGAGAGAGGAAAGGGGAAGAGAAGAGAAAGAGAGAGTAGATTTAAAGCAAGTTATAAATCTGGAGGCTGCGATCAGCTCTGCACCGTATTACCCAGCACCCTACCTGACCTCACCCCACTGCCCACCCCAGTGTAGGCTCCCTGCCTCATCATCTACTCTTCTCTGCTTTAGTCCATTCCTTTAATCAGAGAGCTACTTGAAGACCCATTACCCAAACCGAAAACAGTCCAGTTAGGAAAGAAAATGTGATACTGGGTCTCAAGAAGTTCTACTTCCACTCTTAGAAGTCTTTCTACTTCATTGAAGTTCCTGTAAGTTATTTCCACCCTGAGAGTTTTCCAGCAATTTCTCTAAAGTTCTATAATTTGACTTGAAGCTGAGATGCCTTTTGACATCAGTGGGGCCAAAGACATTTGCAACCCAAATCTGGGACTGCTCCCATTCTGCAGTATTAGGGTCTGTTATGAAGTACCAACTGTTGGGTTGGGGAGAGCTGAATCTTACATCTCATGAGCATGAAATATATCACAGAATTGCCCTCTCTGTGCTTTAAAAGAGTTGCTAACTTTCTGTGTTCAAATTTGTACTTACGTTTTGAGTGGCTGTATTTTATTAGAGTATATTACCTCTCTGAGCATTACTGAAAGCCTTCTTTTTGTCACCATTCACAGTGTCCTTTCAACAGACACAGTGCCTCCATAATCTCCCTGACACCTAATTGTAGCTATCCACATGTCCAGAGTCTTCTCCTGCCCTGCTAGTTTGACGATTCTGGAAGTTATACTGGTGGGATTAACATGTATCTTTGCCTGCTCAGTCCAGCTCTCCCAGCTCCTTCCCCTTCCAAATCCTCCCGGCATTTTTCACAGGTGTGTTTTCTACTTAGTCTAACTCAGGACAGGAGGAGACGGCTCATTTTTGTCCTTTTTTTGTCCTTCCCAATCACGTCTGCTGGCTCTAAAGTCTTCACAACTGAGAGTCTTCATCAAAGAGGTACTTAACCGACTCCTGGACCCAGAGGTAACTCAGGAAGGCAGGAGGCAGAGGAGCTGAAGGAGCAGAGGGGCGTGTGGTGTTTGAGTGGTGCATCCACAGCCTTGTACTCTCTGAATAGAAAAGGCATTTCTTTATGCAAAGCTGGAGAGGAGCTGTTCCTTCCCTGCTGTCCCCAATAGCCCCTGTGCCCAAGGTGATTCTGTTCTCTGGAAATGACCAGTTTCTTCATGCATGACAAGAGAGGGGGGCAAATCTTCCAGGCGAGAAGGCTGTTTGCTTTTTGCACCATGCACCTCTTCTCCTCATATTTTCAGCCTTTGCCACCATGAAAAGCTACAGAAGTACCTGGTTGTAACCGAGTTCACAGGGACAGTGTTTTTGCTTTTTTGAGTCAGAGTCTCATTCCGTTACCCAGGCTAGCAAGCTGTGGCCTCTCCCTAGCTCACAGTAATCTCAACTCCCGGACTCAAGCCATCCCCCTGCCTCAGCCTCCCAAATAGCTGGGGCTACAGAAGTGTGCCACCATCCCCAGTTAATATTTTTTTCTACTTTTAGTGGAGACCAGATCTTGCTTTGCTCAGGCTGATCTTAGACTTCTGACTTTGGTCCCCCCCGGGCCCCATTTCAGCCTCTCTGAATGCTGGGATTACAGGTGTAAGCCACGCACCTGGTCTCAATTTTATAACTGAGCCAATGAGCTCATCCACAACTCTTCCAAAGACCTGTTCAGTTGGTCTTGCTTAGAGCACGTCTCTGTGTATACTGTTCGGTGGGTTGCCTGCTAAACTTTGTTCTTGTTCATCTCATTTATCACGTGTTTTTATGTGTTAGGTCTGTCTCCCCAGTGAGAATACTCATAGCTAAGCTTCTTTGAACTTTCTCAGTGTGTCAGACTTTGTTCAAGTGCTTTACACAGATTAATTCATTGAATTTTTGTAACAGTCTTTTGAGGTAGATGCTATCATCCTTACTTTATAGATGAAAAGACAAAAACTCAAGAGAGGTCACATAATATGCCCAAGATTACACAGCTAGTCTGTGGTAAGGTCCCAGCTTTGAACTTTGACAATCTGACACCAGCATTATTAAATGCAAAATATACAGTCTGTAGAACGTAAGCTTCCTGAGGTCAGGCACTCTTGAATTCCTGATAGGGAAAACACAGATCTAAGCATATGGAAGACTATGACTGAATCATTGGTGAGTGACTGTTTCATTGCTTATCATTTTTTAAGATCTTTGAGGGACCATGTTGTATATATTTCTTTTATATTTTCAATTGCTGCTGAAGTAACGCTTACCCACTAATCAACCAAGTAAGTAGTGAAAACTCTTGATGTAATCCAGTTCCAAATAAATCCAAATGTTGTCAGTAAGACTAATCTTCAGAAGGCTGTCCCTAGGGCAGAATTAAATCCCATCAGAGCCCCCTGGGTGTTCAAACTCATTTACCATGTTGCCTTCTTTCTGTACTCCAGAGCATTGGAGAAATATGGAAGGGGCAAACCTGAGCCAAGGGATTGAGTTTGAGCTCTTGGGTCTCACCAGTGACATCCAGCTCCAGAGGCTGCTCTTCGTGGTGTTCCTGGGCATGTATGCCATCACTGTGCTGGGAAACGTGGCCATGTTCCTCCTGATCCACGTGAGTGCCACGCTGCACACACCCATGTACTCCTTCCTGAAGAGTCTCTCCTTCTTGGATTTCTGCTACTCCTCCACAGTTGTTCCCCAGACCCTGGTGAACTTCTTGGCCAAGAAGAAAATGATCTCCTATCTTGGCTGCATGGCTCAGATGTTTTTCTATGCGGGTTTTGCCACTAGCGAGTGCTATCTCATCGCCGTCATGGCGTATGATCGCTATGCCGCTATTTGTAAGCCCCTGTTCTACCCAACCATCATGTCTCCTGAGGTCTGTGCCTCTCTGATTGTGGGCTCTTACAGTGCAGGATTTCTCAATTCACTTATTCACACAAGCTGTATCTTCAGTCTGAACTTCTGTGGTGCTCATGTAGTCACTCACTTCTTTTGTGATGGACCACCTATCCTATCCCTGTCCTGTGTAGACACCTCACTTTGTGAGATTCTGCTCTTCATCTTTGCTGGTTTCAACCTCCTGAGCTGCACCCTCACCATCTTGATCTCCTACTTCTTAATTCTCATCACCATCTTGAGAATGAATTCATCCCAGGGCAGGTTTAAGGCATTTTCTACCTGTGCCTCCCACCTCACTGCCGTCTGTCTCTTCTTTGGCACAACACTTTTTATGTACCTGCGCCCCAGGTCCAGCTACTCTCTGATCCAAGACCGAATAGTTGCTGTGATCTACACAGTGGTGATCCCAATGCTGAACCCCCTGATCTACTCTTTAAGAAACAAGGATGTAAAGGAAGCTTTAAGAAAGGTTTGGGGGGTGGCACCTGTGGCTCAGTGAGTAGGGCGCCAGCCCCATATACCAAGGGTGGTAGGTTCAAACCCGGCCCCGGGCAAACTGCAACAAAAAGTAGCCGACTGTTGTGGGGGGCGCCTGTAGTCCTGGCTACTTGGGAGGTTGAGGCAAGAAAATCACCTAAGCCCAAGAGCTGGAGGTTGCTATGGGCTGTGACGCCATGGCACCCTACCGAGG
>CAUYON010122923.1:0-11028 GCA_963573935.1 Arctocebus calabarensis | reverse complement strand
ATAAATCTGTAGCCTTTATATATACCAATAATATTCAAGCCGAAAAAACAGTCAAGGACTCTATCCCTTTCACAGTAGTACCAAAGAAGATGAAATATTTGGAAATTTATCCAAAAAAGGATGTGAAAGCTCTTTATAAAGAGAACTATGAAACTCTCAGAAAAGAAATAGCTGAACATGTCAACAAATGGAAAAACATACCATGCTCATGACTGGGAAGAATCAACATTGTTCAAATGTCCATACTACCCAAAGCAATGTACAATTTTAATGCAATTCCTATTAAAGTTCCATGGTCATATTTTAAAGACCTTGAAAAAATAATACTTTGTTTTATATGGAATCAGAAAAAACCTCAAATAGCCAAGACATACTCAGAAATAAAAACAGAGCAGGAGGAATCATGCTACCAGATCTAAGACTGTACTATAAATCGATAGTGATCAAAACAGCATGGTACTGGCACAAAAACAGAGAGAAAGATATATGGAACAGAATAGAGAACCAAGAGATGAACCCAGCTACTTACCACTATTTGATTTTTGACAAGCCAATTAAAAATATTCAGTGGGGAAAAGACTCCTTATTTAACAAATGGTGCTAGGTGAATTGGCTGGCGTCCTGCAGAAGACTGAAACTGGATCCATACCTTTCACCATTAACTACGATAGAATCTCACTGGATCAAAGATTTAAACTTAAGACATGAAACCATAAAAATACTAGAAGAAAGTGCAGGGAAAACTCTCGAAGGAATCGGCCTGGGTGAATATTTTAATGTGGAGGACTCCTCAGGCAATTGAAGCAGTATTAAAAATACACTACTGGGACTTGATCAAACTAAAAAGCTTCTGCACTGCTAAGAACACAGTAAGTGTAGCAGGCAGACAGACTTCAGATTAGGAGAAAATATTTGCAGGTAATTCCTCCAACAAAGGTTTAATAACCAGAATCCACAGAGAAATCAAATATATTAGCAAGAAAAGAACAATTGATCCCATCTCAGGGTGGGAAAAGGACTTGAAGAGAAACTTCTCTAAGGAAGACAGGCACATGGCCTACAAACGCATGAAAAAATGCTCATCATCCTTAATGATTAGAGAAATGCAAATCAAAACTACCTTGAGATATCATCTAACTCCAGTAAGATTAGCCCACATAACAAAATCCCAAAGCCAGAGATGCTGGCGTGGATGCGGAGAAAAGGGAACACTTCCACATTGCAGGTGGGAATGCAAGCTAATATATTCCTTTTGGAAGGATGTTTGGAGAATACTTAGAGATCTAAAAATAGATCTGCCATTCAATCCTATAATTCCTTTGCTAGGTATATATCCAGAAGACCAAAAATCACATCACAATAAAGATATCTGTACCAGAATGTTTATTGCAGTCC
Organism: Arctocebus calabarensis; assembly: GCA_963573935.1. Classification (NCBI taxonomy): domain Eukaryota; kingdom Metazoa; phylum Chordata; class Mammalia; order Primates; family Lorisidae; genus Arctocebus; species Arctocebus calabarensis. Next base: position 9,633 of record CAUYON010122923.1, on the reverse strand, counting down.
AATTCATAATTGCTAAGTCGTGGAAGAAGCCCAAGTGCCCATCAATCCACGAATGGAGTAATAAGTTGTGGTACATGTATACCATGGAATCCTATGCAGCCTTAAAGAAAGATGGAGACTACCTCTTTTGTGTTTACATGGACGAAGCTGGAACATATTCTTCTTAGCAAAGTATCTCAAGAGTGGAAGAAAAAGTATCCAATGTACTCAACCCTACTATGAATCTAATCTATAACTTTCATATGAAGGCTAAAACCCAGTTATAGCACAAGAAATGGGAAAAGGGGCAAGAGGGGAGGGCAATGGAGAGGGGAGGATGGGTGGAGGGAGGGTTTGGATGGATTGGTGGGATCACACTTACGGTGCATCTTATAAGGGTACAAGTGAAAATTACTAAATATAGAATATAAATGTCTTCATATAGTTATTAAAAGGCCATGAAGGCTATGTTAAATAGTTCAATGAAAATATTTCAGATTGTATATAAAGTCAGCACATTGTGCCCCATGATTGCACCAATGTACACAATTATGATTTAATAAAAATTAAAAAAAAAAGATTCTTATATACCACAAATCATCAGATAATATCCAAGAATAAAGAACACAAAAGGTAACAAAATCTGCCATAAACATTCCTTGTTTGCGTTAATACAGCAAAGCACGTAGATACCTTTCTAAACTAAGAATATCCTGTTTGGAGATAACAATGGAGATCAACCACCAAAGTGCTGGGTTGTCTGTTCTCTTTGCCTACTTCTCTTCCCTATATAATTAACTGAAAGTTATTGTATAAATTGAAGTAGGGAACAAAGTGCAATGACCCACTACCCAGGCAAGTGATTAATCCCCAGCTGCAACTTGGTGGGGCCTTCCAGCACATTCCTTCCTTTAGGGTTTCATTGCCTACGTTTTTCAGCAAGGCCGCTTTGTGAGCTGGGGGCAAATATCCCCCAAAACTCACATCTAGTCCAAGTGCTAGAAATGTTCCTTCTCAGGAACTCAGACCTCAAGGAGCACAAATGAGACTGATTCACCTTACAAGGATGCAAGGGACTGTGCCCCTTCAATCCTCTAAATAGAAACTAAACCAAGATACAAAGGACATAAATGTGACCTTAGAAGAAATGGGATTAATAGACAAATACAGAACACACCATCCCAAAACTAAAGAATATACATTTGTCTCATTAGTCCATGGTATGTATTCCAAAGTTGACCGCATCCTAGGATATAAATCAAACCTCAGCAAAATTAAAAGAATAGAAATTATAACTTATATATCTTCTCAGACCACAAGCGATAAACGTGGGACTCAATTCCAACAAAAATATTCCTCTCCACACAAAGAGTTGGAAATTAAACACTTTATGTTGAATGATAGTTGGGTTCAGGAAGGGATAAAAGAGAAAATCTTAAAATTCTTCAGACATAACAACAATAAAGACACAAGTTACCAAAACCTGTAGGATACAGCAGAAGCAAAGTGAAGAGGGAAATTTATCATATTAGATGCCTACATTCAAAAAACTGAAAGAGAGCACATCAACAAACTCATGAACCATCTTATGGAATTGGAAAAAGAAGAACAATATAATCCCAAACCCAGAAGAAGAAAAGAAATAATCCAAATTAAATCAGAGATTAATGAAATTAAAAACAAAAGAATCATTCAGAAAATTAATGAAATAAAAAGTTGTTTTTTTAAAAAAGTAAATACATTGATAAACTTTTGGCCAGATTAACTAGAAACAAAAAAGTAAAATCTCTAATAATCTCAAACAGAAACATTAAAAAGGAAATAACAGATGCCACAGAGATACAAGAGACATCTCTAAATTCTCTAAGATGCTCTATGCCCAGAAATGGCAATGTGGAGGAATTGGATCAATACCTAGAATCCAACCATCTTTCTAGACTCAATCAAGAAGAAATAGATGTCTTAATCAGACTGGTTTCAAGAACTGAGATTGAAGAAACAATAACCAGGCCCCCCCCCCCCAAAAAGCCCTGGTTCAAATGGCTTGACATCAGAATTCTATCAAACCTTCAAAGAAGAACTTCTACCCATACTCCAGAAATTATTCCAGAAAATTGAGAAGGAAGGAATCTTCTTCAACACATTCTCCATAGCAAACATCACTCTGATACCAAAACCAGGAATAGACCCAAGTAAAAGGGAGAATTTTAGACCAATTTCAATAATGAATATACATGAAAAATTTCTCAATAAAATCCTAGCCAATAGATTACAGCTACCCATTAAAAAAAATCATTCATCACAATCAAGTAGGTTTCATTACAGGGATGCAAGCCTAGTTTAACATATGCAAGTTCATAAACGTAATTGGGCATATCAACAGCAGCAAAAACAAAGACCATATGATTCTCTCAACAGATACAGAAAATGCATTCAATAAAATTCATCATCAATTCCTAATTAAAACACTTAAGATTATAGGAATAGGTGGCACATTTCTTAAGCTTATTGAAGCCATCTACAACAAACCCACAACTAATATATTGAATGGAGTTTCAGTTTCAGTTTACAACTGAAAGATTTCCAATTAAAACTGGATCCAGACAAGGGTGTCCTCTACTGCCACTACTATTCAACACAGTGATGGTACTTCTAGCCAACAAAATGGGGCAAGAGAAAGAAACAAAGGGCATCCAAATGGGCATAGAGGAGGTAAAATTCTCACTCTTTCCTAATGATATGATCTTACACTTAGAGAACCCCAAAGATTCAATCACAAGACTCCTGGAAGTGATCAAAAAATACTGCAATGTCTCAGGATATAAAATCAATGTCCATAAATCAGTAGCCTTTGTATATGCCAATAACACCGAAGATGAGAAGCTAATCAAGGACACAATTTGCTTCACAATAGCTTTAAAAAATGTAATACCTAGAAATATACGTAACAAAAGAGGTGAAGGACCTTTACAAATAAAATTATAAAACCCTAAGAAAAGAAATAGCAGAAGGTATTAACACATGGAAGAATATACCATGCTCATGACTGGGAATAAAAATCATTGAGCAAATGTCTATACTACCCAAAACAATCTACAGGTTAAATTCAATCCCCATTTAAATACCATCATCATAATTTCAAGATTTGGAAAAAACAATTTTTCATTTTGTATGGAACCAGAATAAACCATGTATAGCCAACACAATTCTTAGTAATAAAAACAAATCTGGAGGTATCATCATACCAGACTTTAGGCTATACTACAAGGTCATTGTGATCAAAACAACATGGTATTGGCACAAAAGCAGAGGTACTGACATTTGGAACCAAATAGAAAACCATGACATGAAACTTACATCTTTTAGCCACCTGATTTTTGATAATCTCAAGAAGAAAATGCACTGGAGAAAAGAATTCCTATTCAATAAATGGTGCTGGGAGAACTGTATATCCACATGCAAAAAGTTAATACTTGACCCATCCCTCTCACAACTTACAAAAATTAATTCCAGCTGGATAAAAGATTTAAATCTAAGACACAAAACAATAAAAATCCTCCAAGAAAAGAGTGGGGAAATGATATTGGCCTGGGGAATGATTTTAAGGAGAAGACTTGCATGGAAATTGCAACAAGAACAACAATAAAAAATGGGACTTCATTAAACTGAAAAGTTTCTGTATAGCTAAGGAAACAACAACCAAAGAAAAGAGACAACCTTCAGAAAGGAAAAATATATTTGCATATTATAAATCAGACAAAAGATTGATACATAGGATCTATAGAGAACTCAAATTAATCAACGAAGATAGACTGAACAATTCCATGAATCACTGGGCAAGAGAGATGAATAGAACTTTCTTTAAAGAAGACAGATGAATGGCTCACAAACATGTAAAAATGCTCATTGTCCCTAATTAGAGAAATGCAAATCAAAACCACCCTGATATATTATCTAACCCCAGGGAGAATGGCCCACATCACAAAATCTAAAACTGCAGATGCTTTTATGTATGTGGAGAGAAGAGAACACTTTTATATTTCTGGTGGGACTGCAAACAACCTTTTTGGAAGAAAGTATGGAGAACTCTCAAAGAACACAAGCTAGACCTCCCATTTGATCCATCCTTTTACCATAAGAACACTTGCACTAGACTATTTCTCATAGCTCAATTTATGATTGTCAAAATGTGGGAACAGCCTAAATGCCCACCAACTCAGGAATGGATTAACAAGCTGTGGCATACATATACCATGGAATATTATTCAACCACTAACAAGGATGGAGACTTTACATCTTTTGTATTAACCTGAATGAACGTGGAACACATTATTCTTAGTAAAGCATCCTAAGAACAGAGAAGCAAGAATCCAATGTACTCAATTCTAATATGAAGGCAGTAGATGAGCTAATACAAGGGTGGAGGTAGGGGGATGAGCAAGTGGGGAGAGGGGAGGAAGAAAAGGTATGGGGGTCACAGTGTATGGCACACCTCTTGGGGGCAGGAAACAATTATAAGTGGGACTTTATCTAACAAATGCAATCCATGTAACCTAATTCTTTGTACCCTCAATGAATCCCCAAAAATACAAACAAAAGAAAATAAATAAAGAAAAAAATCGCTATTCATGTGACTAGTTTAAACAAGGATTAAGGAATAAATGCAATCTTATGTATCTATTTTTGTATAGCAAAATATCTAAACATGTAAGGAAAGCAAACAATACCAGAGATTGCACATTTTTTATTGACATTTCAAAATATGTTAGGAAAACATATATATATTTAAAATGTAGATACTGCATAATGAACTCTCATAATAATTTTAAAAGATCACTTGTGTCTTTTCAAATGAGATTCTTCTCTCTTATTGAAAATAAGACTCAAACCATTTGCTTTGCTCAGAAAATCTAGTCATAGATGAATACTTTGTTGTAGGTGCTATTTTCCATACTGAATATTGAGCTAAATTATTACCCCAAAAATTTAAAAGGGAATTTACCTTCACTGTTACTTGCACACTTTTCCAAACATTTTGATATTTTTAAAAAATTGGTTCAACTTTTGACTCATTTGGGGTACTTACTATGAGCCAGACCTTCTTCTAGATTTGGGAGAAGAAAACAATAAACAAGGTAGACATAATCCCTACTTGCATGGAGTTTATAATCTAGCTGGAGTGATGAAAATTTAGCGAATAATCATAAAGAATAATCTTATTACATAAATGATAATTAAACAATCATTTTGTTAATACAATATAAAAATTATAGGCTATCTTAATTAGAAGTTTGTAAAATCATAGATATCCAACTCAAATTATTATTATTTATTTATTTATGTATTTATTTTTTTTTTTGTAGAGACAGAGTCTCACTTTATCACCCTCGGTAGAGTGCCACGGCGTCACACAGCTCACAGCAACCTCCAACTCCTGGGCTTAGGCGATTCTCTTGCCTCAGCCTCCCGGTAGCTGGGACTACGGGTGCTAGCCACAATGCCCAGCTATTTTTCTGTTTTGCAGTTTGGCCGAGGCCGGGTTTGAAACCGTCACCTTCGGTAAATGGAGCCAGCACCCCACTCGATAAGCCACAGGTGCCACCCAACTCAGTGGCTCAAAGTAGTAGGGCATCAGCCCCATATGCCGGAGGTGGCAGGTTCAAACTCAAATTATTTTTAAGAGGAATGGAAGTTTATTGGCATGCTTACATGAAGAGTCCAAGGGTATTCTGGCCTCAGGCACAACAGGATTTAGAAGTTTAAATAAAGTCATCAAAAATCAATTTCCCTCCATGATTTGGCTTTGTTTCCTTCAGTTTGTCTTTGTCTTTAGGCAGAATGGAGTGCCTAAATTCACCACCAGCAGTTCTAGGCTTATATTCTATTTGCTGAATATCACAAAGAGCTGACTTGTTGGTAGTCTATCGATTTGTTAATTGATCGTGGTCAGCTTCATTGCCTGATCCTTGGTAATCCTTTTAGGTAAACTCACACACTGGAGCAGGTAAAATCAGCTAGATTCAGACTACATGGATTAAAATAAGAAAATAGTTGATTTTGTGGAGGAAAGTTCAATTGTTTAATAAATAAAAATAGATAAAACAGGAAAAGAATTACAGAGAAAGCAAAAAAAAAGAAGAAGAAATCTGTACAGCATGTTAATATCTTTCATTGTGCCATTCACTCTGAAAGTTAAGTGTATACTTACTACAGAGAAAAGAAAATCCTGGGTTTAGTTTAAAATTTAAGATTAAATTGTAGATTATATTGCCTTTAGATTTTATAAGGTAGGCTATTACCAAGAAATATCAAATACAAATTTTTTCTACATAATTTCCCAAATTGTTTGAAACAAAATTCTTTGGGTTTAAGAATTTATTAAATTTATTAAGTTTGTGGGGTATGAATGAAATTTCATTATATGGATATATTGTGTAGTGGTTAAGTCAGGGCTTTATGGTACCCATCCCTGAATGACATACATTGTACCCCGTAAATAATTTCTCATCATCCATCCCTTTCCCTCTCCTTCACTCATCTGAGACTCCATTGTCTATCATTCCATTCTCTATGTCTCCATGTATACATTTTTTAATGTACACTCATGAGTAAGAACATGCAATATTTTATTTTCTGTGTGGTTTGTTTCACATAAAATAATGACCTTCATTTCCATTCATGTTGCTGTACAAAATGAGGATTTCATTCCTTCTTAAGGCTGAATCATATTCCATTGTATGTATAGATACCATATTTTCTTTATCCAATGATCTATTGATGGACATTTAGGTTGCTTCCATGTAATTTAATTGTTTGACTGGTGCTGAATGTTAAATGTTGGCTTTTAAGTATTTTGGCTCTTGAGCTAAGAATGACACCACTATATCTTAATGTTCTTGAAAGATAATTTGAACAGTTTTGAAGACATATTATGTGCTGCATAGTATAAAATATAAAATATTAAACAGAAGAATGTAAGTTTCTTCCCACCACTGTTGCTAAGAACCATAACTTCTCTTCATGATTATGAAGAAAACCATGCAACTAGTGTTATGACTTTAAAATATATTTTTCATAGATATGTATGCCTATACCTTTTAAAAACATAAATGTTATAGAGTATGTATACCCAATCAACATATACACTTTGCATTTTAAATGTATGTCTCAAACATTTTTGCACACAGAGCTGACAAGATCTCTTTGAGGGTTCTATTGTATTCCAGTCTATAGCTATAATGTGATTTTAAGAATAGAATATTTAAAACTGTTTGAATTGTCCAATATTTTGCTAGTTTTAAAAATGCTGCAATGGATAACCTTGCAATCATTTGCAAGGTTATCCATTGCAGCATTTGGAGGAAAATTTCATAAATTGCAATTGCTATTGCAATTTTGCATAAATTGCAATTTGCAGCATATCTGGAGGAAAATTTCAGAAATTGCAATTGCTACATCAAAACATTTCTGCATTAAAAAATGTAAGAGCTTTATGAAAAAATGTTTTCTTTTTTCCTTTGGGTAAATACCCAGTAGTGGGATTTCAGGGTCAAGTGGTATACATAGATGTGATAAAATGTTGTAGAAAGTCATATTGACCAAACCCCATGCAAGCATAGTCTATTGCGAGAGAAAAGGTTGACATCCAAGTTTTTGTTTGTGAGTGATCCGTTGGACATTTTAGAAAGACATTCCTTATACTTTCTTATTTGTCAGGAAAAAACAATCATGCAGTATGACAAAAGGCAATGAAAAGAAACATCATTTAATGGTGAGATGCTGACCAGTTCTACCAGCACCATTTGTTTTTTTTTCCCCTGGTGTATGCTTTTGCTTCATTGTCAAAGATCAGAAAGCGATATGAGGTTATTCTATATTGTATTTTATTAAGAGATGCCTATACATACAGCAAAAATTATGAATAAATAGACATAACAAACACTGGACTTAGGAAAACATTTCTTCTGGGATAGAGAAAAGGAGATGCAATTGATGATATAGACATAAAGCTGGTTTAACTGTATTAGCAATGTTTTATTTACATTTAAATTTTTAAGCTGGGATGTGGTTATAAAGGTGGCCACTGGCTTATTTATGTAGTATTTTCTATGCCTCAAACATCTGGCAATTATTGTAAGTATATACAAATATTAAGTCAACAGAACTGTTGTATTTGGTCTTTCTTTGTTGCTATTGTAAGTGACTTTTGTTGTTTTTGCTTGTTTGTTTGTTTGTTTGTTTTTGTAGAGACAGAGTCTCACTTTATCGCCCTGGGTAGAGTGCCGTGGCATCAACCAGCTCACAGCAACCTCCAATTCCTGGGCTCAAGCGATTCTCTTGCCTCAACCTCCCGAGTAGCTGGGACTACAGGCACCCGCCACAATGCCCAGCTAAGTGTAAATGACTTTTAAGAGCCATAACTCACTATATAAAATTATGTTAAGAAGGTAAAAATTTGATATAAATTCCTAAAATCACTTATTTAGTGTCTATTTAGTGAAAAATAATTATATGTACTGCATTGAATTGTATAGCATAAAATACAAAATCTAAAAATCATCTTATCCACAAGAAGCTCACCATCTAGTAAGAAAAATGAAACTTAAAAAGAATGTATTGTAACTTGAATAAATATATATGGGGCACAAGGAAGGTACAAATAGGTAGCATATTAAAATGGGAACAGATTAATTTTAGCTGAGATTCAGCTAAAACTCCTGGTAATGGTTACATGTGAAAACATCTTTGAGATAAGTAGGATTTAGATAGGCAGGTGGGCTTTCCATGCAAATGGAAGTAACTGATCAAAGGCAGAGGGTTGGAGAGATGGGCTAGTCCTATGTGCATGTGGCTGATAAGCCTTAGGATGGCTGGTGATGGCAGTAGTGCAATGTAAATTGGTAGCCGATTACAGAGTACTTTGACTAGGTGATGGTGTAGGGAATTTGTGCTTGGAGGAATTAGAGATATTGAACAGGAAATTAAGAAGCTATGGAAAGTTAATATGTTAACAATGTGTACACTGAAATGTAGAGGGATAGATTAGGAGTTGGTTGGACCAGTACGGAGGCAAGTACTACAGAAATGGAAGCATTTGAAGCAGAATGAGGCCCATGAGAATGAAAAATGAGATAAATAACAGAGGCCTTTAAAATGTAATCATCAATAGAATCTATCAATCAATTTGACAGAAGAGAAACTGAGAGAATGGAGTTAAAACAAGTCTGAGGTTTTGACTGAGTAACTGGGAGTGAGTGGTGCTGCTGTGGACTGAATATTCGTCTTCCTTCTAAACAACCATGCTGAAACCTAATGTCTTGGTATTTGAGGGTGGGGCTTTTCAGAGGTGCTTAGGTGAAGAGGGTAGAATCTTCCTGAATAGAATAAGAGTCCTTATTAGAAAAGCTCAGGAAAAGTGGCGTCTGTGGCTTAGTCAGTAAGGCATCAGCCCCATAAACTGAGAGTGAAGGATTCAAACCCAGCTCCGGCCGAACTGCAACAACAACAACAAAATAGCCAGTTGTTATGGCGGGCGCCTATGGTTCCAGCTACTCAGCCAGCTGAGGCAAGAGAATCTCCTAAGCCAAGGAGTTGGAGGATGCCACGTACTCTACAGAGGGCAATAAAGTGAGACTCTGTCTCTGAAAAAAAAAA
>CAUYON010122920.1:0-11095 GCA_963573935.1 Arctocebus calabarensis | reverse complement strand
TAACAATAAAATACACAAAACCATTAATAAGGGCTGCACCTGTGGCTCATCGAGTAGGGCAATGGCTCCATATACCCAAGGTGGCAGGTTCAAACCCAGCCTTGGCCAAACTGCAAAACAGAAAAATAGCCAGGTGTTGTGGCAGGCGCCTGTAGTCCCAGCTACTAGGGAGGTTGAGGAAAGAGAATCACCTAAGCTCAGGAGGTTGCTGTGAGCTGTGACGCCATGGCAACAAGGTGAGACTCTGTCTCCAAAAAACAATAATTAATTAATTAATTAAATCAAAGTAAATGAAGATGATGATATCTACCTCAAGGGGTTGGTGCAAAGGTTAAATAAGAGAATGGATTAGTAATGTACAAAGCACACTATCTACCACATTGTCATCACTGAATATTAGTAGTGGCTGTTCCATTTGCTCTTATAATTGTTCAGAGAAGACAGTGTGCTGAGGAAGGAATCAGCCACCTGGCCAACTCCAAACCCCAGAATACTATTTTATGGTTAATTTTCAATCAGAAGATATTGAAATATCAGATAGATCATAAAAGTGTAATTAAATTTAATTCATGTATCTTAACACATCCATAGATGTGCACATAGAGGAACTCTTAAGTACTTAAGTTATACTTAGTTCTTTTTTTTTTTTTTATAATTTTATTGAATCATAATTCTATACATTGGTGCAATCATAGGGCATGATTCATATACATTCAGAAATGTTTTCATCGTACTGTTATAGATAGCCTTCATGGCATTTTCTTGATCACTATATAAAGACATTGATACTCTACATTTAACAAGTTTCCCCAGTACCCTGCTAAGATGCACCGTAGGTGTGATCCCACCAATTGCCCTCCCTCCACCCATACTCCCCCCCTCCCCTCCCTTTCCCCTTTCCCTGTATTCTTATGCTATAATTGGGTTTTAGCCTTCATATTATTACTCATTTTTAATGTCCCTTTCAAATATATATGTCAAAAGTCACGGGTACATTCAGCCCAGTGGTAACCTTTTGATTCTGTGAGTTCCCAGTAATTCTTACCTTAAGACCAGTGAACAGAATTTCCAGGGACAATTCAAACAGGCTCAGTCCAGCCGTTGACCTTGCCCACTGTATCAGATGTAGTCGACTGCGGAATTTAACTGATCATGGACACAGAGGAAAGTATTGCACACAGAATGATTGATGAAAGGAAGACTGGTGCTCGCTCAGGCACTCAGTGACAACCCACATTTATTGGGTGTTTTTATACACACTGATCAGATAAAAGTATAGAAATAGAAAAAGGAACAAATAATGATGAAACAGTAGAAGCTCCCATGAAATATCTTTTTTCAGCACAAAAGCTGCTGCATACATATATAGTTAATCTAAATTAAACATATTTTCTCAACATCAAGCTTCAAGCTTAACCACAATAGTGTCTGGCTGTCTGTACTGTCTGATAGTTTTCCAAAACTTGAAGCTTGGCCATCAATAAGAAAGAGAAAAGGACAAAGCAACTCTTCACATAATCTCTGCAAGTGCCCAACCCCCAGCTTCAATCTGTGAAGCCCTCTGGTTACTTCCTCCTGTGAACATGTCCACAGATAAAGAAGGTTTTCCATCTTAGGACAAGGTTCCTCAGGGAGCACCTGAGGCCATGTCACTTGCTTTGGTTGGGAAGTCGATATCCCTGCTCTCTCTCTTTCTCTCTCTGTCTATCTCCACATCTCTCTCTCTCTCTCTCTCCCTCTCTTTCTCTCTCTCTCCCTCTTTGTTCATGTGGTAGTTTGGAGGAAAGAAGAATAGACTGAAATGAGGAGACTTGGGGTAAAGGTATAATTTATCTTCTTGTGTTGTCTTCTATTGTTAAGAAGAGCTTTCCCAATTATCTCAAGATAGAGTGAAGGGAGGTGCTGCAGAGTGAACTTTAATTAAATTGCACTTAACAATGTGAAGTGTCATTGGCCTATGATATTAGTCCTCTGGGAGGCTGAGAAGGCTATATTGTTGAATTGAGGAGTTCCAGACTGGACTGAGTTATAGTAAGCCTCCAACTCTATTAAAAATGAAAATGCTGAGTCAAGAATATCATTTGACACAGGAGCTTGAGATTGCTGCTGTGAGGTATGATGCCATGGAACTCCAATCAGGGCAACAGAGTGAGAGTCTATCTCAAAAAAAAGAGAGAGAGACAAAATGAAATTACAGCACATTTTCTGTAAATGCATACATGAAAGGGATTTCTCTGTTCTGTTTAAGAAAGTGTACCCAGCCACTTTTTAAAGTGGAATATATACTATCACTCATGAGATTTCCTTTTTCTAGTGGTCTTCTCTCTTTCCCTTATTATTTTCCTCTACTTCTTTAAAAATTCCAATGAGTACCTATACTAGTGTAAGAGTAATTAGATTATATTGTTTGCATTTATTGGGTAAAGTGCCAATTGTAGTTAAGCCCTTCACCTGAGAGGTATGCCATCTACCCCTTTTGTCCCATAGGAGAGAGCTTCACAAACACTCTCCTCCTCTCTATTCCACTTTCCTCCTTGAATTGGAAATTGTTTCTATTTGTTACAATGAAAGTTACAACTTAATAAATCTCTGCATATTTTTATTTTAGTTTTTCTTGTTATATAACATTTATTTTTGTAATATTTTTAGGTGGAAAAGATGATAGGTAGATTTTATTACAAGATACAACAGAAAATTGTATGGAAAAGGATGGAATATCTGGCTCAGACCAGGTGTGGCATGATTCCAAACACATGTTAGCCAAGAGTGCTTCACTAGGGAAAACCTGAAGATTAATAATTTAATGTTTTGAGACAAGATGCTCCAATTTAAAACACTAAGATGTAGGACCACCAATGAAAAAGGAAATCAAACATGCAAGTGCACCAAAACTTTTGTAGGGCAAGCAAGAGGTAAACTTGCATTTGTGAATCCAGCCCTCTAGGAGCTGGCCAGTCAGGACCCGGAGGCCATCCTGCCTCTCACTCGGTCCTGGCCAGTTGACTTGTTTGAGCAGTGAACCGCTGTCCTTGTCTTCATACACTGTGCTAGAGAGGGTCAGGGAGAGGCGCTGGGTATGCATTAATTGTGATGGCAGCTCCTCATACTAATGGCCACAGTGGCTGCTCTCACCAGGGTCAGCACCATTCTGCAGCTGGACCTGCTCGTCAGCTTGGCCACATGGAGCAGGATTTTTAAATCTTGCATATTTTTAGAATATTTTTACCACTTAATTTTTAAGTTATGTGTCGTATTAATGCAATTCTTCCCCAAGTAAAGCTATGACTTTAGGAATGAGTGTATTTATAGTAGTTTGTTGACACACATGACCGGCTGCATAAATAACTTTGTTCATCAGCCACTGCCACTATGTGGGAATGTGGGTAGAGTTATCTCTTTTTGCATAAATCTCTGTTGAAAGGCATACGTCCACGCATACGCCTGAGGGTTCACATTGGTCAGGGAGCAATATACTTTCTGCTAAAATCCTACATTACCAGATTAAACTGTGACAAACACAGGATCTTGGTGCAAAAAAGAATGCATATGAATGATAGGCTTTTAGTACATACAACACTCTTCAGATAAATCCCCTGCAGTAGGAAACAGAGATGACTATATAGTGACTTCTCTTTTTCATTAATTGTGAGTTTTCAACAAAAGAATAGATATAGACCATAATCCTATGTGTTCTGGCCTGAGAAAAGAAATGGCAGATGAGAAGAAATAAGAAAGAATAGAAATAAAACAAAAACAAAAAGCTACTACCTAGCAAAATAAAAATACAATCTAGTTCAACAATTGCAAGTGATCACAACAGGTCTATTACAAAAGGCAATTGTTGAAATGACCAAAGTCAAGTTTAGAATATGGATGACAGAAAAGATGAATGTGATTATATAGAAAGTCAAAAGTGCACACACAAAAAAATTCAAAAGAATATCATAACACAAAATTAGGACAGTATCCTAACAATGACACCATTTTATAGTATTAGATAATTGCTGCCTGAAATTTAAATATCAACACATTTATTCAACATTTAACAAAAGGCACAGGAGTTTAGATTAATGGATAATATAGAATATTAAATCTGGTTACTTTTTTGACTAGAAAGCCTAAGAATAAGAGAGGGGACGAAACAAGTATATAGAACCTAAGTAGTTAAAACTTGCATGTATATCAAGTTTGGCATGAAATATTGTTTCAAACAAAAATATGTTATGGTCATACTGGCATCAATCTTGGTATGTCAAAGGTCATAGTGGCATAAATGTTTGTATGTAAAATTCACTGTTTCATGGATCATAACCAATTAACTTAGGTAGTAGGCTCTACCCTCAGTCCAAAATAATTGTTCTGCATAGGACATATAATATCATATTGAGAACTTATAGTTGTGAGATAATTTACAATTCATCCATTCACTTGAGCATAGCTGCTATATAAGTGTGTGTGAAAAGTGGTTGATTGATTTAAAATAGAACGTTGCTCTGTTGCAATTTGTTCTGATGGTCTAAGTAAAGTTGATGATGGAGGAGGAAAATCATTTCTGATTGGTTCCATTGTATCAGGAAATATTTGGCTGAAAGGAAGAGTCTTTATTAGAGGCTCATTTACATTTGTAGAGTTTCTTCAGGAGTGTCAGTAACTAACTCGGAATTATGATCTATATTATCTTCTGCTGTAAGTTGCTTCTTGTTCAAATCTTGAGTTGAAGAATGAGTTGCTAGAGAAGAATTTTAATCCTGACTCTTCTTTATATTTGTACTAAAAGTTAAGGACAGCCAAGTTTAAAATTTGGATTGTGATAGAACTGTAACTAAAAGAAAAGTAGAAGTTTATTTGGTGACATCATATAGCATAGAACCAATAAGTCTAACTGATAAAAATCTCAAATTTCCATTTCATTTCATAAAAAAAGTCATCAGATAATGTATGCACACTAATGACAGATTTTTGTTTTTCTCTTCTTTTTCTTAGATAAAAATCTCACTTTATAGTTCTGAGTAGTGGTCCATGGCTTCATATCTCACAGCAGCCTCAACTTCTAAGGTACCAAGGATTCACTTGCCTCAGCTTCTCAACATTGTCAGGACTATAGGTGCCAACCACAACAATAGCTATTTTTACAAAGAGGACCTCACTTTTGCTCAAGCTAGTCTAAAACTCCTGAGCTCAAGCAATCTATCCACTTCAGTCTAACAGAGTGCTAGGGTTACATGTGACAGCCATGGTGCCGGGCCTACCAATGATTATTTTTAAGAGTGTACTTACTGAGTAACAAATATTCAAAAAGTTATGTCCACAAATGAAAGCAAGTTATATATTGATAATAGCAGTAAATACCAAGTCATTAAGTGGCTTCAGTAAATTCATTTGGAGTTAACCGGTAAAATTCAAGGATGTTAGCAAACTTTTTAAAAGTCTGAAATATATACCAGTTTGTTATCAAGGATTTGACAGTTACAACTTAAGTATTCATATCATTTAAGAAGTCTTACTTTAGTCTACATACTAACATACTTACATTTATATGTATACATGTACACACACTGAGATAAAGTTAAAATATAAAATTATATCTGAGAGTATACATTTTTCTTCTACAGGTGGTACTTATATATTTTTAGTACCTTGCTTAAAGCAGAGGCTTCTTTTTCTTCTGCAAGAAGCTCAGGTAGTGGATCAGATCTTTCAAAATTCTGTTGCTTTTTACTAATTCATAAAGATTAATATGTCGGACTAAACTTTTCATATTTCTAGTCACAAATATTCTAAAAGGGCTCTTTCTCTCTAAAATTTCCTGCTTAAAGAGTTCTTCCTTAATCACTATGGACCTTCCAGTCTCATCCCACCAAATAGACTGAAATTAGTTACTACTAACTATTTTCCAGATTTTTCTGGGAAAAGCCAAACAAGGAAAATCCTCATCTTCATCTCCTTTAGAGTCACAAGATATACAACGTGGTCATTTTATCAAGGAATCTTTACACAGAGCCAGAAAAGCCATTTTTTCAATCATTGACCTGAGGTCTGAGTCCCCTGGAAAGGTATGATCATCCAATTGACATGTAAGAAAGGCTTTTGCAGACAAAATATCTTGTAATTTTGATCCATCTTCTGAGGAAACGTCTTGAATTTGTGCAGAATCACGTGCCAGGTCAAATACATTTCTTCTCAGATGTTGTTCTCATCTGCATGGTTATCAACCCACAGCATCAAATACTGTTTCAGAGGCCTATGCCGGCAAGCTAATCTAGATCATCACAAGGCTTTCAACCTGAGTGGCTGTGACATCACAAGATGAGTTTTGTATCCTAGAATAAGCCCTCTATGGACAATAGTGTTTCCCAACAAGTATGTGATTTTATCAAGTTAAATAAAATATATACTATTTACATACCATGATTTTTATAATCTAACTTCTGTAGACTGTTTCAAATACATTATTTTGTAATGATCCTTGAATTCAGTGAATTTTACATACAAACATTTATGCCACTATGACCTTTTACATACCAAAATTTATGCCAGTATGACCATAACATATGGTGAATAGGCAAAAAGGAAGGCAGTCTGAATAAGTATTAAAACCTTGGTAATATATAAATATAATTTGCATAAAATGTATCTTTAATTACCATTTATCTATGATCATTTATGATTAAAATAGTGTAACTAATTTTCATAAAATATGTTTGCTTATTTTACACAAATATTCTCTATTGAAACACAAATTTAAAACATTTTCATAGTCATATCAATAAAATAAATATTTCAGGTGGTGACTGTGGCTCAATGGAGTAAAGTGCCGGCCCCATATGCCAGAGGTGGCAGGTTCAAACCCAGCTCTGGCCCAAAACTGCAAAAAACACAAATAAGCAAATAACAGTAAAGATATTTTCTGTAACAGTACGATCAAAATATTTCTGAATGTATATGAAGCACTTCATGCCCTATGATTGCACCAATGTACACAATTATGATTCAATAAAATTATAAAAAAATAATAATAATAAATATTTCATTTGGTATACCTATACATACTTGAAAGTGTTTTTTATGTAAAATTACATTTGAAAAGGTAATATTCCATTAAGAAAATGCAAATATTGGAAAATAACAATAGTGTAATAAGTAATATATATTTAGAAGTAAAATGTATATGTTTGTGAAACACTATTTCATCCCAAACTTAATGTACATGCATATTTTAATTACTTAGGAACTGTATACTTGTTTTGTTCCCTTCTCTTATTCTTAGGCTTTCCAGTCTAAAAAGGAAACAGATTTGAGAATCTACATTATTCATTAATCTAAACTTCTGTGCCTTTTGTTAAATGTTGAATAAATGTGTTGATATTTAAATTTCAGGAGGCAGGTATCTTATACCATCAAAAGGTGTCATTGTTAGGATACTGTCTTAATTTGATGCTATAATGTTCTTTTGAATTTGTTTGTGTGTGCATTTTTGACTTTCTATATAATCACATTCATCTTATCTCTCATCCATAATATAAATTGACTTTTGTCATTTCAATAATTGCCTTTTGTGGTAGATCTGTTGTGATCACTTGGAGATGTTGAACTAGTTTATATTTTCACTTTGCTAGGTAGTAGTATTTTGTTTTTATTTTTGTTTTTGTTTTGTTTATGGATTAACTATTTTGTTGTTGTTGTTGAAAACTCACCTAGTTAATGAAAAAGAGAGGTCACTCTCTAGTCATCTGTGTTTCCTACCACAGGGGATTGGCCTGAAGAGTGTTGTATGTGCTGAAAGCCTGTAATTCATATGCATTATCCATTGCCTAAAGCTCTTGTGTTTCTCACAGTTTAATCTGGTGATAGAGAATTTTAGCAGAAGGTATGTTGCTCCACAGACCAATGTCGAACCCTCAGGCATGTGGGTGAATGTCTTCTTTTCAACAGAGATTGATGCTAAAGGAGATAGCTATTGCTACATCCCCACATAATGGCAGTGGCAGATGGACCAAGCTATCTCATCAGCCAGTCAT
Source organism: Arctocebus calabarensis (assembly GCA_963573935.1). Classification (NCBI taxonomy): domain Eukaryota; kingdom Metazoa; phylum Chordata; class Mammalia; order Primates; family Lorisidae; genus Arctocebus; species Arctocebus calabarensis. Next base: position 3,077 of record CAUYON010122920.1, on the reverse strand, counting down.
GTGTGTCAATAAACTACTGTAAATACCCTCCTTCCTAAAGTCATAGCTTTTACTTAGGGATGAATTGCCTTAACATGACTCAAAACTGAACAATTAAGAGGTAAAAATGTTTGAAAAGTATGCAGCAATTTAGCACTCCTGCTCCAGGAGGCCAGCATAGGCAGGTCCAGCTAAGCAAGGGTAGTGACACTAAGTGACAGCAGCCGCTAGCCCTTAGTGTGAGCAGCTGCCATCACAATTAATGCAAGACCCTGTGCTGCTCACTGCCCCTCTCCAGCACAGCATGTGGAAACAAGGACCAAAGTTCACTGCTAAACCAAGCCACCTGGCCAGGAACCACCAGGAAGTGGGGTGGCCTTGGGCCCCTGCCTGGCCAACTGCCAGAGGACTGGAATCACAAAGGCAAATTTATCTCTTGCTTTCCCTATAATAGTTTTAATGCACTTGAAAAGTTGATGTTCTATTTCACTGATGGTTCTATTTTTTTAGTGTTTTAAATTGGAACATCTTGCCTCATGAAACTTTAAATTATTAACCGGTTTTCCCATGTGAAGCTCTCTTGAATTACATTTGTTTGGAATAATGTCACAGCTGATCTGAGCTACATATACCATCCCTTTGGATATGACTTTCTGTTGGATCTTGTAGTAAAATCTACATGTCATCTTTTCCACCTAAAAATATTAAAAGAATAAATTTTATATCACCAAAGAAGAAAAATACTAGAATAAAAATATAGATTTATTAATTTGTAACACTCAGTGTAATGAGTATAATTAATTTCCAATTCAAGGTGGAGTAATATGGATTGGAGAGTAGGAGAGTGTTTGTGAAGGTCTGTGCTAAGGGACAGAAGGGGTAGATTGCACACCTCTCAGGTGAGGGACTTAACTACAAATTTGGACTTTACCTAGGTCTACCCATTCTCCTCATCCCCTCTCTTTTACCCTCAACACTCACACTCCCTATTCCCCTACACCAGTTACAAAGACTGACTAGAACACATCTTGGTTTTCAAAGTTGAGATAAAGAGTTGATGGGGTGGGGTGGACACTGAGCAGAAGCATCCTACTGGATGACTTCAAGACTATGCTAAATGAAGATATAAAACAAGATTTAGAGCACCAGTGCTGTGATGAGAGGCAGACAGGGCACCTGTGCATCATTAAACATCTCCATGCCTCTGTCTGTTAATAAATAACTTCACGTTCTATACAAATTTATATTTCTTGAGAAACAGGCATATTTCCAACAAGTAATACAATGGCATTTGAACCTGACCAATAACCCTATCTAGGCAAGCAGAACAGGGTAGAGTTTGGTGTTTTGCTGTGGTCACAGAGACATTCTCTCAGAAGTCATCACACCCATCGATATTATTGGCACTCTCAGGCTCACAGGCCTTTTCTCAGATAAGCTATGGCTACTCACAGTTGTGAGCAGTGTCATAGTGTCACAATTAATTAAATGCCAGGTACTTCCCAACTCTGACAGCCCCATCCACAGGGGTCCTCCATAAAAGTGTATCCATGTCTGTCAAGTATACTTACTCCTCTTTGGGGAGGGGAAAAGAGGCACACCTTCCTGAAAGCAGCCTTAGTATTTTCTCAAAGCATTTGACAGTGACCAGATTTAAGGTAGAAAAAGTATAGGACATAAGTTATGAAAAGTACAGGATATTTTGTTCTATTCCCTAGAGAAAGTGCTTATTTCCATCATAGTAACAGGTAGGTGCTTACACATCACCCTGCAGTCCAGAGGAAACTGCTGGTATCAACTGGGTGAGTTCCAGATGGAAATGTTTCAACAGGAGAGGATCTTGACACCCTGAAGATAGCTAAATGTGCCTTAAGCTCTGAAGGGAGGAGTTTTTTTGCATTAAAATGAGGCTATGTAGGAAGAGATGGGGTGGGATGTGGTGTGCAACCCCCAACATTTCCACAGGTATTCTCTTTAGTAACTCATTATCAGGCCTAAACCTACATAGAAGAAAGTCCTACCATCACACCCATCTCTGGTGGCTTGTTTTTTCCTGAATAGACTTTCCACCACTTCACATCATCTCAATAAAGAATTCCTTGATTGTACCCTTTCATTTCACTATTGTACACAGCTATTTTTTAATAATAAAGATAATAAAAAATAAAAAATATAAAAAAATAAAATACAACAATAAAAAACAAAATAAAATTAAATTAATTTCAATTAAAAAAAAGAATTTGTTGAAACTCTCATATGATGTCTAAACTGTTTTTCATCCTTGGAAATGCCCTACCTTTTCAAAGCGAACCTAGGTAGGATTCCTCTTTATTGGTTTTATGAATTTACATATAAACCCTCATCCCCCTAAAATGCCAAAGGTAACCAAACTATACTACAATCACAAAGACATGGCGAAGTCTCTCCAGCCAGTCAGAGATGTTTATTTTACAAAGATTGAGTTATTTCTTAACGGCAGGCCTACGAAGATTCACATGAGTTTACATGAAAATAATTGGCACTAAGATGATGAAATAAGAATTTCTGAAGTAATGTAGATCATTATCTGCACAAGAATCACCTCTTACCTCTCTCCTTTCCATTTCTATTCCAGAAATAACTTCAGTTTGAACTTTATTGTTTGAGTTTTAGTTATTATATTTTAAAAATTTATAGGAAAATTACTAGGTGCTGATATCCCTTGCACTTTAAGGGAAAAATATCTGGGATCTTTTCCTCTCCAACTGTCTCCCCTCATCCCTGAGATTTGAGTTTTATTCAGACTTATCATATTTATGGATGGATTTGCCCTCTGTGGAACAGCTATATAAAGAAAGAAGTTAAAAAGACAGGTGCAATAGATCTTCATCTTAATCCTACTCTTGTGGAAGTCTCAGTCATAAAGCTGATACTGTGATCAGTGGTTCACTTAGATTAGAGAGTGAAATGTGTGTGTCCTCTTACCCTGAGTTGTGGGTAGGGTGATCTGCATTTCTATGGTGTCCCTCCTTTTTGTGTTTCTGAAAAAGAAGAAAAAAATGAAGAAGGGGAAGAAAGAGAAGGAAGGAAGGGGGGAAGAAGAAAAAAACAAAAAGTCC
>CAUYON010122918.1:0-15686 GCA_963573935.1 Arctocebus calabarensis | reverse complement strand
CCCAGGAATTGGAGGTTGCTGTGAGCTGTGATGCCACAGCACTCTACCCAGGGTGGCAGGTTAAGGCTCTGTCTCAAAAAAAAAAAAAAAAAAAGCCAGTATCAATAACAGGAGCTCCATAGAGCTGGAGCAGTTCTCTGTGGTGACTAGCTGAGTCAAGGCACCCCTTACAGTGGGAAGGTGTTCCTAGCCAGGAACTTCTGATATCTCCACGTTCTAGTTCCCAGAAAATCACTTGCCTCATTGTGAATGTAACTGTCTCTACCTGTGCCCTCTCCATCTCCCCCCTACGGTCTCTGCCCCATCGCTCTGGCAACGTCGTGTCCATCTCATTCTTTGCTGATCATGGCACTTTCCCCATCACTGTTCTGGCTCTGTTACTCTTCTCAGCCCCTCTCCCCACACTGAATTCAAGCTGCTTGACAATGTTGCTATTGAATTAGCTTATTCACTATTCTTTCCTAAACATATGAGCACATAATAGGTATACCATAAATGTTTGTTGATGAAACAAATAATGTATTCATTGCTATTCTTCCTTTCTTTTTTTGAGACCATCTCACTATGTGGCCCTCAGTAGAGTGCTATGGCGTCATAGGTCACAGCAACCTCAAACTCTTGGACTTAAGCAATTCTCTTGCCTCAGCCTCCCAAGTAGCTGGGACTAACATTGCCCGCCACAATGCCCAGCTATTTTTTGTTGCAGTTGTCATCGTTGTTTAGCTGGCCTGGCTGGGTTCAAACCCTCCAGCCTCAGTGCATGGGGCCGGCGCCATAACCACTGTGCTATAGGCACTGAACCCATTGCTAGTCTTGATTTTAAGAAAACTTGATCTCAGCTGAATGTTTCAAAATGCAAAGAAAGCCAGGTCCCTGCACTTTCCATTATTAGAGAAGGATTATCTAAAGATCACGTAGGGAACTCTATAGCACCCATTTGTGCTTGTTTGAAAAATGGTTGCCATTTTGGTAATTCAAAAGATAAAGCCACACTTAAAAAATCTGACTCAGAAAGAAATGGTCAGTTTTCCCATTTCCCCATAATTTTTCTATACCCTTTATTGGATATGGCCCAGGAACAGTTCTCCCTGACTAATGCCCAGCTCGATGTTTCATGTCATTAAAGAACTAGAGGTTAGGTGGGCATTTGAGCTTCAAAGGCTTACCTCCTGTATTGTAAAGTGATATAGGGAAAAGCTGCCAGTCATCTGCCTAATCGCTCAGGTGAAACTAAGTTGATTTTGTAGCACTTGTAAACAGACAAAAAAACTAAATGTGCTGAGGGGGCAAAAAGTGACAGTAACCGACAGGACTGACTTGTTTTACAGGGTCCTCTTTCCCCTGGGAAGGAGAAGGAGTTACACCTATCTTTAACTCTGGCTCTGATAGTGATTAAGGATGATGCTTTCTGAGGATGGGCACCATCTTTATTTGGTTAAAATCACTTGAAACTTCCTTTAATATCTGTGTCTAATAAATTTTCATTCTTTGGAGATTATATTATGAAGGACATTTATCTGAAAACTAATTTCAAAGGAACACATTTTGGCCTGGCTCATCTTCAATGTAATAAATAACGTAGAAAGGATCTGCTAATGTCTTATTTTCAGATTTTATTATCAGGATATATTACATATAAGTAGAGTTGATCAAAACTACTAAAGTGGTTAAGAAAATGTTTATACAGTGGTGAAATTTAATTTGAGCTAGAGAGCTATGCAACAGTCTGAATGGTATTATGAACTTGGAAATAACTGTTCTTTTCAAGGAACAATGCCTTCATTCATTCACTCTCTGTTAAGTGGCTGCTCTGTGCTCATGATATAAAATTCATTCATTTATAAATTCTTTCTGAAAATATACATTGAATATAGATGTACCAGGCATAATTCTAGACTCTGGTGATGAACAAGTTACATGTGGTTCCTGCCATTAATCAGTTTACATTAAGTGACGGAGAGAGATGGCAAATTTAGACATCTAATAAGTGCATGCTTCAGACTAAACGATCTTCAAAGAGCAACATTAACACAGCCAACTTTCCATAAAAAGTATAAAAGCAAAAGTCATAGGAATAAAGAAAAAATTCTGTCAACCTAGAATTCTATATCCCCCCAAAACTCTTTTAAAAATTATAGCAAACTAGAGGCAAAGTTGGGCAAAGTTGTCATTAGCAGACCTGCAGTAAAATAATCCCACACTTCTTCAGATTGGAAGAAAATGACTTCAACAACCTGTAGGTGGCTCAAAGGAGTAGGGCGCCAGCCATATATACCAGAGGTGGCGAGTTCAAACCTGGCTCCAGCCAAGAGCATGTAGGAAGACATCTTAGATTGGGTAAATACGAAAAAAAATATTTTACATTGTATTTTATTGGCTCGGCACCTATAGCACAGTGGTTATGGCGCCAGCCACATACGCTGAGGCTGGCAGGTTTGATCCTAGCCCCAGGCCAGCTAAACAACAATGACAACTGTAACAAAAAATAGCTGGGCTGGGTGGTGCCTGTGGCTCAGCAAGTAGGGCACAGGTCCCATATACTGAAGGTAGCGGGTTCAAACCCGGCCTCCTCTGAACTGCAAAACAGAAACCTAGTTGGTTGTGGTGGCAGGTGCCTGTAGTCCCAGCTACTTGAGAGGCTGAGGCAAGAGAATAACCTAAACCCAGGAGTTGGAGGTTGCTGTGAGCTGTGTGACGCCACGGCACTCTACTGAGGGCGATAAAGTGAAACTCTGTCCCTACAAAAAAAAAAAAAAAATAGCTGGGCTTTGGGTTGAACGCCTGTAGTCCTAGCTACTTGGGAGGCTGAGACAAGAGAATCATCTAAGCCCAAGAGAGCTGTGATGCCACAGTACTCTACCCAGGGTGACATAGTGAGACTCTGTCTCAAAAAAAAAAAATAATAATACATTGTATTTTGTTTTATCTCATACTTAAAGCAACCACAATTATCATTTCTTGTGGGGCTTATAACATTTGTGAATGTTACAAAGCTGGCATGGCTATGCCACAATCAAATGAAGTATTCTTTAACACAAGGCGTATTACTAGAGATATAGAGAGACATTTCATGAAATGTGATTAAAAACAATAGCTCAAAGCCAGGAGGAGGGGAAATGGAGTTAAACTGTTTTGGAATTCTTGCATTATTCTCACAGTGGTAATACTACTAATTTAAAGTAGATTGAAATGCATATTACCATCTTTAGGTTACATTTTATGGTCTATAGAAGTATAACTCAAAGCGTTCAACTAAAAGCTAACAGAAAAAGCAAAAATGAAATACTTAAAAATACCTAATTGAGCTAATTTGTAAACTAATTAAACAGAAGTCAAGAAAGCAAGATCAAAGGAACAAAATCCACATAATAAAAAGGACATAAAGGGCGGTGCCTGTGGCTCAAAGGAGTAGGACACTGGCCCCATATACCAGAGGTAGCAGGTTCATACCCAGTCCCGGCCCAAAAAATAAAAAATAAAAATAAATAAACAAATAGGAGACATAACCCAAATATATCAGTAAATATCTTAAATGCAAGTGGATTAAATACTATCATTGAGAGACAAAGATTGCCAGACTGGATTTTTATTTAATTAATTAATTTATTTATTAAGATAGAGACTTGCTTTGTTGCCCTTGTTAGAGAGCGATGGTGTCACAGCTCACAGCAACCTCAAACTCTTGGGCTTAAGTGATTCTCTTGCCTCAGCCTCCCAGGTAGCAGGGACTATAGCCTGAGACTACGGTTATTTTTTGTTGCAGTTGTCATTGTTGTTTATCTGGCCTGGGCTGTTTCGAACTCAGCACCCTCAGTGTATGTGGCTGGCACTGTAACCACTGTGCAATGGGCACCAAGCTGCCAGATTGGATTTTAAAAATTATCTCAAATGAGATACTATTCTTGTTTATAAGGTACACATTAAATATAAGGACACAGATAAGGTGAAATTTAAAGGATGGTAAAGATATATACCATGCTAACACTACCCAAAGGAAACTGGCACGGTCATGTCACAATTAAACCAAGGATACTTTAACACAAGGCATATTATTACAGAAATAAAGAGAGACATTTCATAATAATAAAGAGGGTCAATACTTCAGAAAAACATAATTCAAAATGTGCATGCATTAATAATAGAGTCTTAATATGTAAAACAAAGTTTTAAAAGGCTAGACAAACACACAGAGATGTACATTTAAAAACCCTTCTCTCTGTAACTGATAAATAAAGACAAAAAGTCAATATCCCAAAACTGCAAGATACATATTCTTTTTAAGTCAGACCTGGCAAAAACTCAAAATTATATCATCCTTGCTAAGAAGGTATTGTTATCAAACCAGAGCAAATTGCTTGGGAGCTGGATTGTGGTAATTTAGTCTGGGAGTAGCACAGGCAGAGAAAAATCCATAAAAATGAGATGTATCTTTTTCCTTCCATGGGCTCACATTCTAATGATAACGACAACTAAGGATTACACAGCACTTATTGTAGGCAAGAAACTATTCTAAGTGCTTTACTTGCATTAAGTTATTTAATTTCCCTAAGAATCCAATGAGGTGGGTTATCTCCCATTTTACAGATGGTAAAATTGAGGCAATGAGAAGCTAAGTAATTTATCCAAAGTCAACACAGCTAATAACTGGTAGAGCTGGGACTTGAACACCGGCATTCTGGTGCCATTATTCCAAATTCCTTATTCCCTTTCATCCTCTCTGAGAATAAGCATGTCTTTCCTAAGATTTAGGGTTGAGCAGAAGTATTTGGGGAAGAAGAAAAGTGGGGGAGGTCCTTCCAGGATTCTGTAGTGACCCCTCTTTGGAGCTTCTTAAAAGCCCAAATTTCCCAGTGTAGCCAGGAAAGAAGGGGCCCACTCGCCTACCTCACTGAGAGTTGACCTGTGGGACACGGTCTCTAGGCCCAAATCTAACCCCGAATAGACAGGGTATTCCTAATCCAGGCATTCTGTCCACCTCAAATGGAGATACCATGTTTCATCTGAGATGGAGGAGTTTCTCATTTTAGCCTCAGCCCAGCAGCATGTACAGATAGCTAACTAATAGATTTTCCTAACTGCATTTCTGGGGAGGCTAGAAATTGAATCTCCCTCCTTCTAGCACATCAGTTCCATGGACACACTCACAAAATTCTCAGTAATTAGATTAATTTGCCAAATGTTACTGTGGGTTGAAGGAGTATATCAAATTTGATTTTATCTTTCTGTGTGTCCTTTGTTTCTTTACCACTGCTGTGGTTTAATTTATTCTTCTCAGTTTTACACAGGCCTTTTCCTTAAGGGGTCTGAGAGTTAAACCCCCTCAAGGGGAGCTTTGTGCCCATCTTTGGGTTTGGGGGTAGGGATTTTTTATTTACATTTTTGCTGTAGGGGTCCACTGCAAATGATGGACACCTATAAGCTTCTTTTGCCGGGTGATTGTAAGTTCTTGAAGGTACAAACTCATCCAGATTCTAGCCCTAGGTTTGGCATCTAATCTTCAGAAAATATTTGTTGAATTAATTCAAACAGTGAATAATGGATACATAAAAATTCTTTCCAATAACAAAAAATTGGGCTAACTTGATGTCCACTAAATAAAATACTATGACTGGCTTGGTTAATTTTACAGTGAGTTTATTAGCTACATTCATTCAGTTGTGGGTTCATTCATTGTTTCGACTCAGCAGAACTTGCCACTGTGTGCTGCCTGGTCCGATGGTTCATGGTGTGGGCGTGGTGCTGCGTCACCTGAGTGGAAGCCCTGCCGTTGCTACGTAGTGGTTTAATGATCCCAGGCAAGTTTACTGACCTTTCTGTACCTACAAGTCATAATTTCTAAATCTGAATTTTGGTTTTATGATCTCAGGCATGTTTATTGTCCTTTCTAAGCATTCTCGTCTGCAAAATAGAGAGGATGAAAATATACAGTTCATACCTAATGGGGTTGTTTTAAGGATCAGATACTTAATACATGTTCGGTACTCACAGTATTCTGAGATATCTAGTGAGTGCTATATGTCCTTGCTATTATTATGTCTAATTGGGAAAGTAAAGGACAAAGCAAAAGATGTGCATTAGAAATAGATTTAATTTGAGACATAATATAATATGTGTTGAGGAGAGAGACGTGCAAACTAAATGGGAGAGGGAAGCAAGGTCACAGCCAAAGAAGAGGCAGAGAAAGCAGAGATGGCCTTCATGGCACAGAAAACCGTTCAGCTGGCCTTTGAACATGGTGCCATCTGAAGGAGGCATCAGCAGAAGGAAAGTTGTGGGGACACTCGAAGAGAATCTCTGTGGTCCTATTGAGCTGGGATTCAGGAAGCTGATGGAACTAGGTCTGATGACACAGGGTAGGGCCTTATCGAAGGGTTTTGCATGAGACTCAGGAATCCTTCACAGCATAGCAGTGACAAGTCTGAAATTCAGGGGAGCTAGGTTGGGCTCAAGTTTTATTACCAGAGATGTCATAGAACCTCCAAGCCCCAGGTGTCTGACCTTAAAATGGGCAAAACAGTGCCTACCTCACAGAACTGTTGTAAGGGTCAGTATAAATAATGAAAACAAAGGGCTTTATGGCTTGGCACCCATAGCACAATTGTTATGGCGCCAGCCACATACACCCAGGCTGGCGGGTTCAAACCTGGCCTGGGCCAGCTGGGCAACAATGACAGCTGCAACCAAAAAATAGCCACGTGTTGTGGCAGGTGCCTGTAGTTGCAGCTACTTGGGAGGCTGAGGCAAGAGAATCGCTTAAGCTCAAGAGTTTGAGGTTGCTGTGAGCTGTGATGCTACAGCACTCTACCAAGGGCCACATAGTGAGATTCTGTCTCAAAAAAAAAAAAAAGAAAGAAAAGAAAAGAAAAAGAAAGAAAGAAAGAAAAAGAAAAGAAAGGGCTTAGTGTGGTACCCATAAAAAACATTCATCATCATCATTCTGAAAGAAAGCTTGAACTGGGAAAGAAAAGAGAGAAATGGCTGGAGTCTTCTGGGGGATTTGTCAGTGTGGGTGACTAGAGATGACACTTTCCGAGGCGTTGTCAGTGGAGAAGCCAGGTGCTGATGCTCAAACAAAAGCCCAGGTGACACTTACTGATAAAACCAGAGACTGCCCTGGGCCAGGCACTGGGCTGCCTACAGAGAAACAAGCATGGTGCAGGCCCTGTCCTCAAGGAATCCACGTGTCAGTAGGCGAGACAGATCAGGCAGGAGGAGGGGACAGCAGTTAGAGGCAGGCCGGGCTGCCTCCCCTCCCCCAGAAGCGGGTAGAAACCCGGGAAGCTAGGGGTGTGTGAGGAAGGGGGCGAAACCAGGCACTCCTGACCCAACTGTTTTTTTTGCAATTTTTGGCCAGGGCTGGGTTTGAACCCACCACCTCCAGCCTATGGGGCCAGCGCCCTACTCCTCTGAGCCACAGGCGCCATCCCTGAGCCAACTTTTAAATGAAACCTGCCTAAAGCTCCACTGTCACATGACACAGCAACTGGGGAGGCCACAAGTGAAAACCAGACCAGCAGCAACCAAATAATGAGACGAAATGGACATGTTACCCACCCCTTCTCCCCACACACCAAGTGGTTGCCTTTTTGTCTTTGTTTTAAGAAAGAGGTGACTAGGAGAGAAAGTTGAGGGTTATACGCATGGTACTTTCATAAAGCACAGGAAAACCTCCCAGAATTCCTCATCTTTTCTTACATCCAATGTCTCTGCTGCTACAGCTGCTGCAAAGTCTCCCTCTTCTCTGGCTGCAACTCACTCCAAAGCCTGGCCCTCTGCACCCAGCAGAAGACTCCCCCTGTTCTGTCCCCATCCACCCCTCCAACTGGCAGCTCTGTATCGTGTAGATTGATTTCACCTCTCCCAAGTCTCTTGCTTGCTACTGGTTCTCCCATTCCCTGGATTTTGTGCAGTCAATGGCCCAGACTCGACCAAGCCGGTCAGCGTCTCTCCTGCTTAGGAACTCAGGGCAGGGAGGGGGAATAATGGCCTAGGAGTCTGTGGAGAGGCAGAGACAGGAAAAGGGGCTACAAATAAACATTGTCTAATGATTTTTTTACCCTGTTTTATGTATGAGTAGGAGCGCTTCTTAAAATTCTGACTGAATTTCCTGACCAATGATGTTTTTTGTTGATAAATGTGTTCACAGCCTCCGTTTGAACTATAAAATCACAGCAGCAACTTTTACATATGATTAAATTGTCAGTGCTTTCTGGTTAAAGATTGCCAGGAATTCACCTCTAAGTGGAAGAAAATTTGGGGTTTGGAGTGAGGGTGATCTCACTCCTGGGGAATTGTGGGGTGTCTTGCTAAGTGGGGGGGGTGTTAGAAAGGACCTATTATAAGATTTGGGCTTGCGTTAAGTGATTTCGATGAGAGTTCAATGATGCATAGTTTTGCTCTGAGATGCTCTCAGAAAGCCGAGGTAATTCTGTGACAGTGTATTAATACTTCTCTAGGAAGTATTTTTGGAGGTCCTTTTAAATAATCCTCATTTTGACTTTTCCTGTACACAGAGTTGAACAGTGCTGTTTTCTTAGTCCAATTAGACGCGTCATCTAATGAAGTATCTAGTTTTTTTCATGGAATGTCTTTCCTATTTTAAAATTTTAAAAGCCACTATAGAAAATGATGAATTGTCTCTATGGGCTTGGCCACAGTTAGCCTCCAGACACAATTTCATGCCTTACTGGGTAACTCTGTGGTTGGCTGGATAGTAAATGAATGGTTTGGGCAGGGCCCCATTTTTCAGGGCTTGTGCCTTTGAGAAAGGTGTGACTTTCTGTCATTTGGGGCGCTTTGACCTCAGTTAAAGCTGCATAAAGTTGCTTTTTAATCTGTTTTCTCAGCAACATCTTCCTTCAAGTCAAAAGATTTTTTTTGTGACATTTTCCTCTTTATTTTTCAATTATATGGATCCTTTGAATGCAAGACTGCCAACTTAATTCTCCACAGTGTATGATTGTCCTTTAACAAAAATACACATCATACTTTCCACAAATAGATTATAATGGGGTGGTGTTTGCGGCATAGCACTTGACCTTCTCTTGAACTCGGCATCCAGTGTAACTTCCCTGTCTCTGCCAAGGGTGCCTCCCTCCTGACTCTGGGCTGTTGGGGAAAAGGTTTCTGGGAAGGTTGCAGTACATTTATCCTCTTGTATTCTGAAAGAATTATTAGCCTAATACAGTCCTCTCAAGAGTTCAAGGGCCTCCCTGGGCCTGTGGATGGACTTGCAGGCAGAGGGCAAAGTCTTCTAAGCTTTTGTATATGCTTTTATCCTTGAAAGGATGCTGAATACTTTTTCATCTTGTAAATAACAGCTAAGATTTCACAAGTCTTTGCTTATCGTTAGCCTTTTATACCACTAAATCGATCCTGTGTGACACAGATGATCCTTTCTGGCCTCTCAGAGAGATTCCTTTCTAAAACTGTAAGGCTTGTAGTTGCAACCACGTCCTTGATGAAGACCGCCCACGGTCAGAGCCGCTTGGCACACACACTTGGCTTTCTAGGGTCCTGTGGGTTTTGGAACTCAAACTAGGGCTTATCTAGCATTCCAGCTTTTGTGGGGAAATGAAAAAGGGCCTACAGGCTGGAGACATAGGACAGGACCTGAGCCTTTAGTGCTCTTGGGAGGATGACTCTAGTGGCCCTTCCAGTGTGAAGATGAGAGTTCGAACATCCCAATGGACAGTGGCCAGACCAGAAATATAGAACTTTGACCTACAATTTGCAACAACCAGTCTAGGAGGCCAAATGACAGCTCTAACGGGCTCTCCAGTGCGAAGGGGGTTCCAGCAGCTTCCAGGAAGCCACAGGGCACTGCTCAGCTTCTGATCATTTTCATGTGCCACCCCAGAGCCAGCTGCAAACAAGGAAAAGCACTCTCCTGTGAGGCTTTTGGAGGGGACGGCACAGCATGACAACCTTCTGTGACCATGAATGTGTTTTGCTCTTGGATAATCTCAGGAAAACTCTATTGGCTGAGCCTTGAAAGGGATAACGTTTTAAACTAAAATGTGTTCAAAATAGTTTCCTTATATTATTGCTCATGGTCAATCTAAAAAATTAAAGACCTCAATGCCAACTAACTAGGATTCTATTAAGTTGGGTAATGTTTTATTAATTAAAGCAAACCCCAGAGAATGGAAACCATAGAATAATTTGACAGACGTTTTGCTTAGTAGAAGCATCAGGGGGTAACAAGAGACTTCCAGTAAATTAGTTGGGTATTTTTTTTTTTCTGTAGGGACAGAGTCTCAATTTATCACCCTCGGTAGAGTGCTGTGGCGTCACATAACTCACAGCAACCTCTAACTCCTGGGCTTAGACGATTCTCTTGCCTCAGCCTCCTTAGTAGTTAGGACTACAGGCGCCCGCCACAACACCCAGCTATTTTTCTGTTTTTGCAGTTTGGCCACGGCTGAGTTTGAACCCGCCACCTTTGGTATATGGTGCGGGAGCCCTACCCGATGATCCACAGGTGTCGCCCTTTTTTTATTTTTTATATTGTTGTTTCAGAATAGTAATTGGAATTGACCTGGGTAGGGACAAGTTTTTCTTCCAAAGACAGGCTCTTATTTCTTTTCCTTTGCCCCTGGGCATCAGCTGTACATAGACACTTCCTGATGTAGGTTTCAGTGAATTGTGTAGGGGACAGGAAGGGGACAGAATATCAGAAGTCACACAGCTCCCCAGTTTTCTTGTCACTGACTTTATCACCTTAGGAAGAATGTCCATTAAGTTATGAAGAAGGACAACCCCAGACAAATGACAAAGCAGGATGTATCTTTGGTGTTTCCCAGCCCCTGGAGCCCTCATCTTGTCTTGGCGGCTGGGGGCTGGAGAACTTTACCCTACCCAGACCTGTCACTGTGACCTTGTCCCTGGCCTCATACAGGAAGCAGTTTATGTCCAATATTTTCAGAACTGTTTCTTCTCATTTCTAAAGCAGCAAGGGGATAGGCATATAATTAGTGGGTGCTGGGCAACCTACTCCATTTTTTCCCCCAAGTTAAGTGTATTTTAACATGATATGAAGACAGTGCTCTAGCCATGACTCTCTAATCCATAATGCACAGGAGATGGAAATGATAACCCCCTAGAGGGGAGAGATCAGACCCAAAGCCCCTCTTCAGTCCCTCTGAAGAGACAAGTGCTCAGCAGCTTTGTACCCTGTGGACAAATTCTCTCCATGGGCTTCTATTTTCTCATCTTTAAAGTTGGTGAAATAATAGTAACATGTAACATCCATCAACTGCTTACTTACTCTTTGCCAGGCATTTTTTAAAGCATGTCATAGCAATTAATTTATTGAAGCCTCGTGGTAAACTTATGAGACAAAATAAGGGAGGCACAGGAAGGTTAAATACTTGCCCGAACCACTCAGCTGGAGGGTGGCAGGGCTGGTCATCAAACCAAGGCCATCTAGTTCCAGAGCTCGTGTGATTGACATTGCACACACCAATCCTCAGTATTGACCTCTCCCATGTGACACACGCAGAATACCTAGCATTGTGCCTGGCATGCAATAGGTGCTCAATAATAGCATAGCTGTCTCTCTGTAAGACCTGCTCCCCTGAAGGTTCTGCTCTAACCATCTCCTCTTGCTTGGGCAATTTCAGCTCCCCTTTGATGGGAGTCTTTGTATAGTAGAACCTACCCTTTTATTTAATTAAAACAAATCAAATAAATACAGTCACATATTCATTCAACAAACCAGAGTGGATGACCATCAAGCCCTTATAGCTCAGGGGAAGGTACAGGACAGAATGCCAGTTAACCTAATATAAAATTAGGGTGATAAATGCCGCAGGAGGTACACAGGAAATGTGTTTTGGAAGTTCAGTGAAGCAGGAATTGGTCATTCTGGTTAGTTCTTCAAAATGAGAAGTTTAAGTTCATGTGAGTCAGGGATCTTCAAAAGATAGAACAAAAATAGCAAGACAGAGCAGAAAAATCTGGGCCCAGACCCAAATCTGTGACTCTCAGCTCTTACTGTACCTCTGAGTCTCACTTATGTGTGTGCATGTGTTTTAACGAAGAAAATTTGGATGATTTTGGTCACTTCTGGGAGTTGATGTGCGCATCGATGTGAAAACAAATGTGATACACTCTGCTCATCATTAATCTGTGTGTGGAGAATGGATATAACAAGTACCATGCTGTGTGTTGTTTGCTAGATTTGTAGTAAATGCAAAAGTCTAGTCTCATACTTGAGAAAGACTCTACAGGAAAGTATTTTCCTTATCATGAATTAATGAACTTTCCCAATTCCATTAAACATTAACATACCTCAATTTTTTTTAGTTTCGGGGCCTTGCTCCTTCAAATAATTATTTAAACCTCCTTCCGTACGTAATTCAGTGCAGAAAAACTAAGCTACTAAGCTATTTGGTATTGAAAAACCTAAGTAGAAAAATGCCAGAGAATTCTATGGTGTTCATGAGGCTGTAAAGCATCAGGAGGACAGGAAGTTTGTCTTTCTCCTGCTTGTGTATTCTCTGAGTTTAGAATAATGAATGGTACACAGTAGGACATATATATTTATTGAATGAATGAGATAGCAGATATGAATGCACATTCTTTTTCTTTATAGAATGGCTCTAAATACAGCTGCAAGGAGCTTAAGCTTACTGTTCTGTATCAAATGAATTAATATAAATAAATTGATGAATGTTCTTTATCAAATGAATGCCCACATAAGATATTGAAATTGTAAAGCGCTATAGAAATAGAGAGTGTTGGGCTGGGAACCATGTCTTGTACCTGTACTTCTAGCACTTGTGAGGCCGAGGTGGGTGGATTGCCCTGAGCTCACAGATTCGAGACCATCCTGAGCAAGAGTGAGACCCTGTCTCTAAAAACAACCAGGCATTGTGGCAGATGCCTGTAGTCCCTGCTACTTGGGAGGCTGAGGCAAAAAGATCACTTGAGCCCAAGAGTTGGAGGTTGCTTGAGCTGTGATGCCACAGCACTCTACCCAGGGTGACAAAGTGAGACTCTGTCTAAAAAAAAAAGAAAAGAAATAGAGGTTGTTGCTTTTATATCCTGTTGGGTAAGTGGTTGGGTAATAAAAGTTTCTGTAGGATGGGTGTGCCTTAGTGAGTAGGGCGCTGGCCCCATATACTGAGGGTGGTGGGTTCAAACCTGGCCCCGGCCAAACTGCAACAAAAATAGCTGGGTGTTGTGGCGGGTGCCCAGGATAGGGAGGCTGAGGCAAATGAATCACCTAAGCCCAAGAGCTGGAGGTTGCTGTGAGCTGTGATGGCGATAAAGTGAGACTCTGTCTCTAAAAAAAAAAAAACTTTCTGTAGGAAACAGTATAGGCTTTCTAAGTTTTCTTCTGAGTTTATTTAAAGAAAATGCATGTAAGCAATAACTAAGTGCACTATATTCTATTTGAAAACTGAAAAGGATCCAAGAAGTAATATGTGAAGAAAATCTGGCTTCTCTGATAGTTTTCTGGGTATGTGGCAGATATGTTTGTAATTCAACATAATTGTTTTTCCACCAAAAGCCATTACTAATCTTTTTACAGCTTCTTACCATATTCGACCCAGTCTTTCCCCTTCTATCAATTCCATCTGAAGAGTGAATTTTGTCTGTTTGAAGCAAAGCAGAATGACATCCACCCAGATGTTCCAGGAAAGTGCAGAGACTTTGTGGGACCACTGTCCTCTGCTCTGAAATTGAAGTGTTGAGCGTAGGTGCAGCAACTAGTAAAACCCTGTGGCGGCTCAATATTGCCTCTGACAGGAGGGTTTCTACTGCATATTGTGTTCATTTTGGAAACCTTGTTATCAGTGTAAGTTGAGGATCCTAGCTCGCTGTGGCCATCCAACAATGCTCAGTAGCCCACTTACAGGAGTATGAAATGAGGCTTTAAAGTTAACATTATACAACTGATAATAAAGTTTATTCTAACCCTTATCTGTTGTGATTTTAAAATAAAATTTATTTAGAAGAAAGAAATCTCCTAAGAAAACTATATTAAATTCCCTTAATTGGGAAGAACTGTATCTTTATGTTTGCCTTTTTTTCTTTTTCAATTTATATCTCTGAACTTTGTAGAGGACTGGACACCATGCTTGCATAGGACAGTTACTGATTCTTCTCACATTAAAAGGTAACGCTGAGAACAGGACAGTCTCCTGGCAAGCCTAGAGACGGTTCCTGACTTGGAGGCAGTCCCCCAAGTAACTCAGTGTTCGGAATGAGATAAGGTCGGTCACTCACTGGTAAGCATGTGTTAAACAGTGATGCTTAGTAGTTCTTCATGAGGGTTGTGGGGAAAGAACAGGTGAGGAGAGCACGTGGCAATCCTTACCCAGGCAGCCCTCATATGTAACCACCTGAACTCTCCATACCTGTTTATGTCAATTACCTGAACTCTCCACACCTGTCGTGTAGAACCTTAATACATAGCCATTGCGGAGGGGGCTCGCGGCTCCCCTGCAGCTAAGGTTAGCCTGCCTCCCGCAAGCGTGTACTTCTAATCCGTGTCACGCCTGGTTCCTTCCTGCAGCGACCGAGACCGGGACGTAGGGGTCCCAACAGAACTTTATCTTTATTTCTGTGACGTGCCGATAGTTCCTTTTGGTTTATTTTATGAATTGTCACTTTTTTCTTTAAACCCCCAACATGAACAGAAACGATCGATGGAACGGCTATTGCCCACACACTTTCTCTGTCCAGGTGTTACAGTTTCATTTCAAATTATGTTTTACAATTTCCCAAAAGTACAGTTTGAAATTTGGGGGGAAATCTGGGCTACTTCAGATGATGTTATGGGAAAATTTTGTGAGTCTTCTGGCCTATGGATCTTTGCCATTTTGGTTTATTTCACTGTTTATTGGCACTCCAGGGTGGGAATTATTACAACACTAGCAAAGGGCAAAGTAGAGACTGAAGAGAAATATCCTCAGGTGAAGTTACTAGGGATTTACTTCCTGCTAAAAAGGATCAGAAAACGTGGACCAAACTGGCTCGAACAATAAGGGATTGAATCATTATTTCACATAACAAGACTTCCTGCGGTAAGCCAGGTGCCAGGTACGATTTGTCAGCTCTGTCTTGGCTTTTTTAATGATCTCTTTGGCCCTATTATCCTCTGAGCATTGGCTCTATCCTTGGGCTGTGAATGAGAGATTGCAGCAATCCCGGGCATTACTTCCAGGCACTACAAAGTCCACAGAGAAAGGTAGTCTTTTTGGTTTTTAAGGGCATGTTTATCCTGGGTGACCCCCAGAGACCTCTCTTGGTGAGTGAGTGGGCCAAATTCCGTCACGGGACTATTCTTAAACCAATCAATAGCAAGCAGGGTGGGATTGCCAAGGTTGATGGCACTCATAGCAGAGGAAGATTATCTAGATAAAATTGGAATGTCAAGACCTGAGGTTTTAGTGTGCTTTAGTCACTATTTTCTTTCTTTTTTTTTTTTTTTGGTTTTCTTTCCCTCGCCCCCTCCCTCCTTCTCTGTCTGCTCTCTCCTTCCCCCGTGCCCCACTGTGTCATTGATTGTCATTACTTGTCCTCAAATCAAAGTTGAATATATAGGATTCATGCTTCTCCATTCCTGTGATATTTCACTAAGAATAATATGTTCCACCTTCATCCAAGTTACTACAAACACTGCAAAGTCGCCATTATTTTTGATGGCTGAATAATATTCCATTGTATACATA
>CAUYON010122917.1:0-13412 GCA_963573935.1 Arctocebus calabarensis | reverse complement strand
AGTAGCTGGGACTACAGGCGCCCGCCACAGCGCCCGGCTATTTTTTTGTTTTGCAGTTCGGCCGAGGCCGGGCTTGAACCCGCCACCTTCGGTATATGGGGCCGGCGCCCTACTCGCTGAGCCACAGGAGCCGCCCAATTTCCTTCTCTTTTAAGGCTGAATAATGTCACAAGCGGATGATCGTCTGTGGGGGGTTGGAGGTCTCTCTCCTGTAGTGCCCCACAGTGTGCCTGGCTTCAACTCCCACCATGTTAATAGCATCCCCCTCCTTCCTCCGCATGTTGACAACCAAAAATGTCTCCAGACTTTGTCAAATGTGCCCTGACACACACAGGTGTCCCGATTGAGAGGCGTGCTCCTTGCACACCCGTCTCTGATGTGCCTCAGCCCTGAAGAGCAGCTCATCTCAGCACCGAAACGGGGTGTGTGTGTGTGGGGGGGGATGGCTCAGCCATGTGTCCCAGGGGCTGGTGGCTGCAGCCTAGATCTTAAATACAATCAGAAAGTTACAGCCACACGCATTTCACGTCAGGATCCCTTCGTAATGTTGGGGCAGATTGTCACGTAGCCACTTCTAATAATAATTTGTGAAACCCTCTCTCTTCTTAAATGTGCATTAAGCATACGGCAAGCCACTTACGGGCTGCATTGCCTCCTGCAGACTTAATGCCGGCCGCGTGTTCCTGCCTTGCATCTGGGAAGACATAAATCCACCTTGAGAGAAACCTCAGGAGACATGTGAACTCGTAGAAGTCTGAGATAAACAAGCATCCTTGCCCTTGGACACGTAAGCTGGATTTTCTTCAGTAATCCAGGTCCTTCACCGGTAAAACAAAGAGGAAAAAATCCTTGCAGCACAACCCACAACACACATGCCCCCCAGAAGGGCGGGTCTGGCACTGAGGCTGCCACCAGCCACAACCTGAGCACGGTTTCCATGAGCTGGCTTCAGCCAGGCACGGCCAGCCAGCTCGGTTTTTGATCCACAAACATTCCAAGTTTCAACTCAAGCCCGGTACAGCTCTGCTAATACCTGTCAGCCCTCAGACACAATCTTTTATTTCCTAGTAAGCTTGGAAGAAAAAAAGATGAATTTGTAGCGGATTTAGGAGTGAAAGAAAGATACCCAAGCCCTCAGGATTGTCTTGACAGAGAATGAATTCTTGCTCACATATGGTTCATCGGGCATCAATTAAGAGTCATAGAATTTTGGAATTGGAATCAGAGAACTTTATAGAAGAACAAAATAAACCTCCCTTCCAGGGCATAGGAGCAGCAGCCATCCAGCTTCTTTTGCAACATTCCAGAAAGGCAACAGATTTCCCCAATTCTTCACCCTCCCTGTGACAGAGGTGGGACAGACCTCCCTGACCTTTGATTTCACATTCGGCCTCGAGACTTGCTTTGGTCAGTGCCACGTTAGCTGAGCAGAGCAGGGACTTGAAGCTGTGCTTGTGGGGTGGGACTTGCCCTGTTGCCGCTGCTCCCCACCAGCCCACTGACCCACAGAGGGGGAGACCCAACCTACAGAGTGAAGCAGAGACTGCCGCCCAACCAAGGGCCCGCGGGAATCAACGATGCTGTGTTATCCAGTGCGTTTGGGGCTGTTTTCTTCCACATTGTTCTTGTTCCAATACCCAACTGGTACAGAAACTGGCCACGTCGCCTGCCGGTGCCACCTCTCAGATCTCATATTCACACGCAGCACTAGCTGACTGGTGCAGACAAGTGGTGTTCTACTTCACAGGGCAGCCCAGGCCCTTTCTTGACATTGGTCATAACTGGGCAGTGACTTTTTTATGCCAGGGCGTGGGTTACTCTGACATCTGAATCAACCCGGAACAAGGTAAGCAGCTCTGGCGTGGCTGCCTCTCAGCTGTCTGCCAACAGCTCGAGTCTCCCCAGACTCCACCTCCTTGGAACCCAGTTGTGGAGAGGACACGGGTCCCAGCCCTCAGGAGAAGAGGTGGGCCAGGGAGGGAGGGGCATATATGGCAACCCAGGAAGTCAGAGGCAGGTCACACCAGGGGGAAGGCAGGACCCCTGCTGCCACCCTGCCGCTCCACCTGCTCCTTCTCCCCACACGCCCCGTGCAGCCCTGCCCCAGACTTGGGCCTCATCTCGACCACCATCACTGCGCTGTTTCCCTCCACACCTGGCAGCTCCAGTCACCCCGCCCTTTCCCCGGGATGGCTCCTCCCCAGGGACCTGCCCTGAACAAGTTTTCGTAGATCTGTGTTCTTAGCAGCCTTGTGTGCAGTGGCCCCAGGGTGGAAGCAACCCAAGTGTCCATCGTTGGATAAATGGATGAGCAGAATGTGGTCCATCCATATGAGGAATAGTATCCAACCTTCACTAGAAGGGGCAGAAATCCTGACAGTGCTACAGCGTGGACGGACTTCCAAGGACACCATGTGAAGTGAAAGGGACACGTGAACATCACTCCGCTTATCAGAGGACCCCGGAGTCATCAGAGTCACAGAGACAGAAAGTAGAATGGAAGGTGCCAGGGCTGGGGAGGGGCTTGGGGAGTTGGTGTTTAATGGGGACAGATTTTCAGTTTGGGAAGGTGGGTGGATGGCGGCTGCTTAGTGCCACTGAACTGTACACTTAAAAAGGGCTAAGATAGCAAGCTTTGTGCTATGTATATTTTGCCATAAATTTTTCTGTAAAGTTTCTGTCCTATGTCCCAACTCCTTGAGGCCAGCTCCCACCTGGCTGTTGCTGCCCAAGTGATCTAAAAATCTCAGGTGTGCACAGGCAGGGCGTTAATGCTTTCCACCTGCTCCCTCTCCCTGGGTTTCAGCAGGCACCTCCACCACTCTCAGAGCTTTAACCCAAAGGCAGTGATGCCAATGGTGACCACCCAGGCACAGGGGAGGCCACACACAAGGAGATGGGGGCAGCAGAACAGTTCCCCGACACCCCTCTGTTTCACACAGAGGCCGCAGCCCACTCTGCTGGTGGCCACTCTGCACGGGGGAGCCAAATGCCTGGGCTCAGTGGGAGAGAGGACACTTTGTCACTGGCTTCAACAGGAAGGTTAGTACCTGGAAAGAGGATTTGCGTGGATGGAGGAGGAAGGAAAGAACAACGGAGGATACCAAATGAGCCAAGACAGCGGGCACAGGTCAGGGAAAGTGCAGCCCAAGACCTGCCTGGATGGGGAGGCGGTGTTCCCAGCTCTGCACCTGCCTCTCTGCACAGGGGGCTCTGCTTTGGAGATGCCAGGGCCTTGGAGTCAGCACACCCAGGTTCATTTCTGCCTCTGCCACTCGCTGGCTATGTGACCCTAAGCAGTTTACCCAACCTCTCTGAGCTGCAGTGTCCTCATCTATAAAGGAGAATGATGACAGGACCCTCACCTGCTGGGCTTGAAGGGTGATGTGATGTAATGTGTATGGAAGGCTCAGCCCAATGCCAGGCACAGAGTGGTTGCAGGCAGCTCTGCATGCAGCCCTGGTGGTGTCTGCTCTGCTCCTCTCACCTCTGTGAACCCTCCCCTTGCGTGCCGGCTGGACTTAATGACTATTTCCAACAAAGAGACTGCAACCAAGCTAGTGGGATGTCACTTCCACGGTTAAGTTCTGACAGGCTATGACTTCCACCCTGCTGTTGCTCTCTCAGGCCCCTCACTACCACCCTCCCCCTGTGTGTTCTGGTGAAAGGTGCTGCTCAAGTGAGATGCTCTGGAGAGCAGCCACAGGGGCAAGGAACGGAGGGAGGCCTCGGGGCCAACAGCCTTCCCGGACCTGACTCCTGCCAGCAGCCAGCTGAGTGAGCTTGGAAGAGGCCCCTTCCCCAGGGAGTGAGATGACCACAGCCCATTCCTGACCCACCGGGATGTGATAATGACCAAAGTTGTTTTAAGTTGTTACGATTTGGTGTAATTTGCTACAGAGCAAGAAATAATGAACACAGTCATTTGTCATTTCTAAGCTGGTGAGACTCCTTAATTCTCTCTCTGGGAACTTTGTCCTGCAATCCCCAGCTGGCCTGGCCAGTGGGCCCCTTCCACCTTACCCTGCAGGCAGACCACCTGTACCCTCACACAACTACACTTACCTTATCTGCTACATCGTGAGCTCATTTATTCTGTCCTTTGAGAAAAAGCGTCCCCAAAACTGTGTCACGGAGCTCCTCTGGCTGGCTGCAAACATCCAGCAAGAACATTCTGCTCCCTTGGTTACAATTCTATATTCACTCCCAGAGCCCCAGCCCAGCATTTTCCTGACTACCAACATGCAGGAATAAGCCCATCTGCTCTGATTGTTGTCTTGTGTATCCAGGAATCACGTGTGTTTGCCACACACTGAATCTCAATTCTAGCCTATAATTTGGGAAAGAGTTGAGGTTTTTGACCTGAGTCTCACAAATAAGCTATGGAGGGCCACAGGGCCACGTGGAGGGGGAGGAAAGATGGGAGGAGCCCAGGGCCTACGCTAGAGTCCAGCTCTGCTCTGACGGGGTGGTCGGGCCACTCTAGAGCAATTACCACCCATCAGTGAGCCTTGGTCATAGCCTCTCAGGGGCCTGCTGTGAGAGGCTTATATAAGGAAATCTCTGGGAAGGACCCCTTTTGGCTGGCTTGGCTTCAGGAGAAATGACCTACTGAAGGCCACAGGTACACAGGCTGTGGGTCTGTGAACCTCTCTCCTTCTGGGAAGAAGCACATTGCCATTCATGTCATGCATCATTCAGTCTCTTGTGGGTTGGGTTATTATGAGTCATTTTACCAGTCTGAGCTCTGAAGGGCTGAGTGTCTGGATATGAAAGACAGAGAGCTGTCACATTATGCTGACCCTCTTCTCATCTGCCGGGTACTGCTGAGTCTCATCATACATGTCACTCTTGTGCGGTCACGATGCTCTCCTCTCCTTTTATTCCTATTTATTTATTTGGAGACAGAGTCTCACGTTGTCATCCAGGCTAGAGTGCCATGGCCTCAGCCTAGTTCATGGCAACCTCAAACTCTTAGACTCAAGCGATCCTCCTGCCTCAGCTTCCCAAGTAGCTGGGACTATAGGCATCCACCACAACACACAGCTAATTTTTCTATTTTTTAGTAGAGACAAGGTCTCGCTCTTGGTTGGGCTGGTCTTGAACTCCTGAGCTCGAGGGATCTTCCCTCCTTGGTCTCCCAGAGTGCTTTGATTATAGGCATGAGCTGCCACACCCAGCCTCTCCTCTCCATTTAACAACCTTGGGCACCCATAGCTCATTGGTTAGGGAACCAGCCACATACTTTGGGGTTAGTGGGTTTGAACCCAGCCTGCACCTGCTAAACAGAAAAAACAAAAAATTGCCAGGCATTGTGGTAGGCACCTGTAGTCTCAGCTACTAGGGAGGCTGAGGCAAGAGAATCCCGTAAGCTCAAGAGTTTGAGGTTGTTGTGAGCTGTGACACCATGGCATTCTACCAAGGGCAAAAAAGTGAGACTCAGTCTCAATAAAAATAAATACATAAATAAATAAATAAATAAAATAACAACCTTAACTTGATCCTACTCCTGAGGACTTTCCTGTAAGATTCTTTCAGGCTGGCTTGGCGCCTGTGGCTCAAACGGCTAAGGCGCCTGCCACATACACCTGAGCTGGCAGGTTTGAATCCAGCCCAGGCCCACCAAACAACAATGACAGCTGCAACCAAAAAATAGGCAGGCATTATGGTGGATGCCTGTAGTCCCAGCTACTTGGGAGGCAGAGGCAGGAGAATTGCTTGAACCCAGGAGTTGGAGGTTGCTGTGAGCTGTGATGCCAAGGCACGCTACCCAGGGCAACAGCTTGAGGCTCTGTCTCAAAAATAAGATTCTTCCAAGCTATAGAGGGCAGACCAGGTTGCAGGCTGTGGATCAGGAGTCCTCGTGACATTTAGATCCATTAATCCATCATGAGATTTGCTGTCTCTTAGTGTTGAGGAAGAGACTAGAAATCCTCTCACAAGATTCCCCAGAGGCACAGGCACCACCTTTGATGCAACTCAGCACTTAGCGTCATGACAATCAGGCTTTCATGGGACGCCAATGTTCTCCTCTGTGCCTTATCTCTTGCAATTGCACCAAACCCTAAACCCAGTCAAAAGAATTAATTACTAGGAGCCCCCACTTTTACTCGTCCCCAGATTGTATTTGGGGAAGAAGCTAATTGAGTTGTTGAAGACAGTTGTCATCATAACCTACAGGATCCAAACAAGCCTCTAGACTGGGAGTTCCTTGAAAGCCAGAGCCATGTCTGTTCTCCAGCACTTATCCCTAGGCCTGGCAAATAGGGACTTAAGACATGCATGTAGGATGATGATCGGATGGTTGGATGGATGAATGGATTGTTGGATGGATAGATACATGGTTGGATGGATGGATAAATATGTGGATGGTTGGATGGTTAGATGAATGGATGGATGGATAGATGGATGGGTCAGTGGATGGATGGATGGACGGATGGATGGATGGATGGACATCTGGTGGGTGGGTGATTGGATAGTTGAATGCATGGCGGATGAATGGGTGAATGGGTGGATGGTTGGATGGATGGATGGATGGACGGATGGATGGATGGATGGATGGAGATGGTTGGATAGTTGGATGCATGGGTGAATGGATGGATGGATGAATGGATGGATGGATGGATGGGTGGATAGTTGGGTGGACAGGTGCATAGATAAGTGAATAAATTAGTCTCTGCCGAATGAATATAATTCTTTGTCAAGAATTCACCATCCTCTAGGATTATAACTTTCTATATTTTTAAGATGGGGTGAGGGTAGTTTTACTGCTACCTACCCCATAAGGGTGTCATAAGAATAAAATTAGATAATATAAAGTTTTTTGTCTACTTATGTAGAATAATGCCTTTGAAAGGAAGTACTGTTAAAAAAGAAAATGTTTTGGGCAACACCTATGGCTCAAAGGAGTAGGGTGCCAGCCCCATATGCCGGAGGTGGTGAGTTCAAACCCAGCCCTGGCCAAAAACTGCAAAAAAAAAAGAAAGAAAAGAAAAATGTTTTCTTCAGTCCAACTTATGAAATAATTGTAGGGGAACTCATTGATTAAAGCAATTAGTTAAGGAATCCTTTTGAGAGACACAGAATTTTCTGGGTTCTTTAGAGGCAGTACTCAGAACAGTGGAGTCTCCACCATGTCTGCCAGCCCACCTTAGACGGTGGTGCACGTTACTGGCAGCTCCTTCCGTGGTCTCTACGGGTTTGTACTAAGTACCTCATGCAAGACTGTGAGCTTGCTGAGGGCAGGTGCCGTTTCTCAGATGTGAAATCAGCCTCAGTGAAAATGAGTCACTTCTTAGACACTCAGAGACCTGCTGTAGTGATTTCAATAAAATAACCAAATCGTATCTTCAGAAAGAGTCTATTGTCAACACATAACTTTACAAAGACAAGAATGTGGGATTAATAGAGTGAAATGCCACATACAAACCATGTCCCTGACTCTGAATCAAGTGAGTGGCAGTCAAAGTGGCCTGTTACCCATTTAAGCCATATCTGTAAGATGGACAAAGGGTTTGCATGATGGTGAGTGGGAGCCGGGAGAAGGGGGAGGGGTTGTGGGCTGCAGCCCCCATCTGGATGTGAGATGAGCCATGTAGATGGCCTGGTGCAGTGAACCAACAGTAGATTGGTAAGGTGATGTGATGTAGGCGCAGGCCCCATCGCTTTGTGGTATCACTGTAGCCCGCTTTTCTGTATTCCTTTCCTGCCTCCCTACACCTCCTCTACCCCGAGTTGGTCCAGGTTGGAGCTGGAGCACAGGAAGGTAGTTTGAATGCTCTCCAGCTCCCTCTCCTTTCCACTCAGGGCCTGTCCAGCCAGACCACAGCAGCTCATGCCAGAAGCATGAGGGTGGAGAGCTGCCCCCTGCACTGGACATAGCTCTGGACTTGGCACCAGCCAAGAGGGGAGAGAAAGTAGCATAGCTGTCCCCAGCACACACAGGCTTGTCCTCAGAGCACCTCCCAGCTTGCCGGCAGGCCACCGACGCAGGGCTCACTGGGGGGCAGGGATGAGGGAACACAGTGGCAATCTTTATGCATGACAGCCCTATGAAAAGGGCATAGCATTTAACTTTAGCAAATTTGAGACTGGGGATTGGTGAACTGACCAAAGTTGGTAAATATCAAGGGTTAAAAAGCAGGTCCCAACATTATCAACCCTGCTGCTAAGTCGCAAACATCACTTTCTGAAAGGACAGGTGCTGGCAGTCAGGAGGGGCTGGCTGCCTTTGAATTCCCAGGCTCACAGTTTCCCCCTCTGGGAGACAGCACCTGGGCTCCAGGCCGCAGGTGACCGTCAATAACTGAAGGGTCTCTGCTGTCAGTCACTTTCCAGCCCCACTGCTCTGCTGCTCTTCAGAGTCAGCCAGAGCTGGGGGCCATGGCCTGGTCAACAGGGAGGTCAGACACAGAGGCGTGCAGAGAGCCCCTGAAGCCCTGCTGTGGGGCCCACCTGGTGCTCTGGGGACATGGATGAAGAGGCCTCCTTAGGTCAAGACATTTAACCCCCAGTTGAGCTGAGAAGCCAAGAGTCATGCAGAAGTAGGGAGGAGGCCTGTCTTTGGTGTCACATGCCTGGAGACACTACAGGTATGGAATAGGCAAGGGCCAGCGTGCCAGACGTCCCGCAATATGTGGCCAGCACCACTTCAATGGTTGTGTGTCAACTTGGTCACGATAGGTTGCCCAGGTGTTTGGTCAAAGACACACCTATCCTTGCTGTGAAGGTGTTTTTAGAAAAGGTTAGCATTTAGGGCGTTGCCTGTGATTCAAAGGAGTAGGGCGCCAGCCCCATATGCCCGAGATAGTGGGTTCAAACCTGGCTCCAGCCAAAAACTGAAAAAAAAAAAAAAAAAAAGAAAGAAAAGAAAAGGTTACCATTTAAATTGGTGCATCTCATCCAATCCATTGAAGGCCTGAAGAGAAAAGACTGAGGTCCCAGGCAGAGCAGGGGACCCTTCCTATCATCAATCCCAAGATTGTAACATTGACCCTTGCAGGGATTTCCAGGCCGCTGGTCTGCCCTGCAGATTCCAGGCAGACCCAGCGAGCCTGTTCCTAAGGTAAGCTTCCCTGGCTGTGCACCTACTCTACCAGCTCAGTTTCTCTGGAGAAGCCTGACTCACACAACGCCCCAGCCCCGCCCTTAAGTCCCTGAGCAATCTGGGCCAGTCCCAACCAGGTATCTAGCTTTCTTCCTCTCAAATGAAGGCCCAGGATAGGAGGCCAGCCTGCACTTAAATTCTAGGACTTAAAATTAAAAATTAAGCCACAGGCAGCAGGTGAGAAAGGGCCTGACTTGTGGCAGAGACGCACATCTGAGCTCTGAGTCATCTGGCCACCCCCGCAAATCCAGCCTATGTGATTCCATTCCAGGCCCCCCAAGCACCGCAGCCCCCCTCCCTGGGGCTCTCAGACGCACACAGGTTGGATCCTTATAAATTGGCAAAGCTGCACTGCTCAAGGCAACAGCAACAACAAAATCCATATCCCTCCGTCAAGGTCCCAGGGCAGACTTCTGGCCAGTATTTTGTAGTCAAATTGTCCTGAAACTTCAGGGCATGACCTTGCTTGGAAGCTCAGGTGTGGCTAGAGCAGGGGAGGGCCCAGGGGAGGAAGGTGAGTGCTGAGAAATGAAGGTGTTTATGATTCTTCCTGGGAGACATCAGGCTTGAGGCCGACCTAGAAGCTGCCTGCACTGGACCTGGGTCAGGAGCCCCCTGGAGCCTTCAAGACCGGCCTTCATGTTTGCAAGGTCCGGCTCTCCTGGGTGGCTCCAACCTTGACTGTTAGAGAAAGTGAATGTTTTTGCTTAAAGTGTATTAGGTTTTTCCCATTGTAAGTACTAGATTCCTTTATTTGTGCCACAGAAATCAGTCTGACATCATACCAGATGCTTGGGCACCAGGGGGACAGCAGGAGGCCTTTGTCCCTGCCCCCTATGAGCTTGCCATTGGGTCACTACTGCTCATGGCAGAAGACTTGAATTTCAATGTGAAAAAAGGGAAAAATCACCTGTGATCCTCCATGCCGAAACCATAATTATAAACATTTTGGTGAACTCCTTTCTGAACGTTTCACTAGGCTTAAAGGATTCTTTCCTTTGTGGATCTGATATGGATGTGTTCATGTGATATTTACAATTTGATACCCTTTTATTTAACTTATCGCTCCCATATTATTTAAAATGCTTCGTAAAGAGCTCATCTTTTGAATGCTGGCATTGTATTCCACAAAGCAGTTATCCTGTTGTTTAATCCGTCATTCCCTCATCTTTGCACAGGTAAGCTTGTTTTTCCTTTTTTTGCTGTTATAAACAATGACATTATAAACATTATGATTCTTAAGGCTTTTTCAATCCTTCTGTTTCTTTGGGACACGTTTTTTGGAAATGAAAATATCAGACAGAGCCTTTTTTTTTTTTTTTTTGAGACAGAGTCTCACTTTATCGCCCTCAGTAGAGTGCCGTGGCGTCACGCAGCTCACAGCAACCTCCAACTCCTGGGCTTAGGTGATTCTCTTGCCTCAGCCTCCTGAGTAGCTGGGACTACAGGTGTCCGCCACAACGCCCGGCTATTTTTCTGTTTTGCAGTTTGGCCGAGGCCGAGTTTGAACCTGCCACCTTCCGTATATGGGGCTGGTGCCCTACTCGATGAGCCACAGGCGCCGCCCAGAGCCTTTTGTTTTTTTTTGGAGACGGAGCCTCAAACTGTCTCCCTGGTAGAGTGCCGTGACATCACAGCTCGAAGCAACCTCCAACTCCTGGGCTCAAGTGATTCTCCTGCCTCCGTTTCCGAAGTAGCTGGGAAAACAACACCTGGCTATTTTTTGGTTGCAGCCGTCATTGTTGTTTGGCAGGCTCAGGCTGGATTCAAACCTGCCAGCCCACATGTATATGGCTGGTGCCTTTATCTTTCTTTTTTAAGTGACTTAAAACAACAAACACATTTTATATCCTTGGAATCCCATGAGTCTGGAAGGGTCTTCTGGCCAGAGTCTTTGCAGACCTTCACCAAGCTGTGGCCAGGGCTGCAGTGTCATCAGAAGGCTCAGCTGGGGACAGCCAGCTTCCAAGCTTATTCCCATGGCTGTCAATAGAATGGTTCTCACAGGCTGTTGACTGCAGCCCTCAGCCCCCTGCCCTAAGGCCTGTCCATGGGCAACTCACAGAAGGCAGCTAGTTTTCCTCTGAGCAAATGAGAGAGCGAGTGAGGAAAGCCACAGAGACAAAATGTCTTGAACTAATGCCAGTGACTCGCAGTCAGGCTGCCCCTCTGCTCTCCGCACGAGCGTGTAACAGCGTCATGCTCACTACCCAGTGTTCACAAGGCCTGACCAACGAACATGCTGGACTCAGGGTTTCCTAGATTATGACCCTCTCAAATTCAGGGAATGGGATCTTTGTGGCCTATTCACTGGTATAACTTAAGGGCTATGGTCCCATGATGCTTGGACTCAGCTTTGCATCATAATGCGCTTCCCTCCTCAACATTCCCCTGTTTCTGCAGGGAGGGGCTGGATGGCTCGGTCCTGCCTCCCTCACGCTGCTTCTCTCACAGGGAGAAAGCTGAGAGATCTGGGGCCCCCTGCACAGGCACCAGAATGGAGGAAATTGCCAGACCTCTTCCTGGTCACTTGTGTCCACTAAATGGCCACATGCCTGACAGAGTTCAATTCTGTTTCCAGCAGTGGCCACTGTGTCACCAGAGAGTGAATGAGTGGAGTGATGTGGTCATCCACCTGTGGGTCCCCCAGGTCCTTGGCCTATCGCCTCAGCTCTCAAAACCTTTAGGTAATTCTCTTACTGCCTGGTCCTTCTCCTGGAAAGCTGGGGCCTGGCCACACCCCTTTCCTGCTCAAAACTCTCTGGAGACCCCCTCTTGCTCTCAGGATGAAGCCAAGCGCCTGGGCCTGGCATCTGAGGCCCACCCTCACTGTCCCTGCCGGTTCTGTGCTCAGCTCCTGGCCTTCTGCCTCACCTGAGGTGCTGTCCCTGCCTGTCTAACCCCAGGACCCAGGCCGCCGCCTGCAGACTGGATGGTCATAGGGCAGGGCCTCAGCACCCCCCACACACAGAGAGGGTGCTCTCGGGTCACGTGAGGGGAAGGGAGATGGTCGGCTTCATCTGTGTTCCCTGTCTGGGTCTGCTGGGGAAGGAGGTGGAACTAAGAGGGTCAGGCTGTGGGCTGTAGTTAGGCCCTGGAGGGTCAGGCTGTGGGGCTGTGGTCAGGCCCTGGAGGAAGAAGGTGACCTGTATTTGGTTCCTGTGTTCCCAGTTCATTACCATGGGAGCCAGGGCAAGTCGTCTGACCATTATGTTGTGGTTTGCCGTCCACACGAAGGAGGGTGTAATCCCTGTGCTGGCCATCGTGTGTGTGACGGTGGGTGTGTGGTGTGTGATATGTATGGGTGTGTATATTATGTGTGTGTGTGGTGTGTGATATGTATGGTGTGTGTGTACATTATGTGTGTGTGGTGTGTGTACATGAATGGTGTATGTATATATTATGTGTGTGTGATATATATGGTGTTCATACGTGTATGGTGTATGTGTATATTATGAGTATGATATGTATGGTGTGTGATATGTTTGGTGTATGTGTATATTGTTTGTATGTGTGTGGTTGGGGTACATGTATGGTGTATGTGTATATTATGTGTGTGATATGTATGGTGTATACCTGTATGGTATATGTGTATATTATGTGTATGGGTGTGGTGTGTGTACATGTATGGTATATGTGTATATTATGTGTGTGTGTAGTGTGTGATATGTTTGGTGTATCTGTATATTATGTGTATGTGTGTGGTTTGTGTACATGTATGGTGTATATAGATTATGTGTATGTGTGTAGTGTGTGCACTTATGATACATGTGTATATTATGTGTATAGTGTGTGTACATGTATGGTATATGTGAATGTTATGTGTATGGGTGTGATGTGTGTACATGTATGGTGTATGTGTATATTATGTGTGTGTGTGGTATATGTGTATATTATATATGTATATGTGTTTGTGTGGCATCTGTGTATATGTATGGTATATGTGTATATGGTGCATGTGTGTGTGTGCAGTGTAGGAAGTCAGACAATTAAGTTTGCAAACTCATCCTAGAAAAAGTACTACATGCCTCATTGCCAAATGTCACTATGGTCAACAGATGGCCAAGGAGAGTACTTCATTTCTTTTCTTTTTTTTTTTTTTTTGAGACAGAGCCTCAATCTGTCACCCTGGATAGAGTGCCATGGCATCACAGCTCATAGCAACCTCCAATTCCTGGGCTCAAGCGAGTCTCTTGCCTCTGCCTCCCAAGTAGCTGGGACTACAGGCGCTCACCACAACGCCCGGACATTTTTTGGTTGCAGCCGTCATTGTTGTTTGGCGGGTCCTGGGGCTGGATTCGAACCC
>CAUYON010122916.1:0-19411 GCA_963573935.1 Arctocebus calabarensis | reverse complement strand
ATACAATGTGAAATGCTTACATTGAACTAAGTAACACATCCATCACAATTATACTCATTTCTTAATAGTTTTAAAATGTAACATTGCACCATGCACATTAGGTGAGGTCCCCCCAAATACCCTCCTTCCTCCCATATCCCCCTCCCCCTTCTACTTTCTGGACTATAGTTATGTTTTGCCATTCATATGAGTGCGTAGGTGGTTATATATTGATTTCATTGTAGGGCTGAGTACATTGGATACTTTTTTTCCATTCTTGACATACTTCACTAAGAAAAATATGTTCCAGCTCCATCTAGGTAAACATAAAAGATATGAAGTCTCCTTCCTTTAATGGCTGCATAGTATTCCATGGTGTACATATACCACAAAATGTTAATCCATTCATGGGCTGATGGACACTTGGGCTGTTTCCTTTATGTCACCAGTTCTTATAGTTTGTATGTATGACTAAATATTTTACCTATAAAATCTTTTTAAAAATTTTTATCTTAATTTTTTTATTAATGAAAAATGATTTCATTATGTTTTTAGGTTTCTAAAATTCCCCTTTTCCTTAATCTGGCTTCCTTAAAGTTAAATAACATCACCGAAGGTAAAGAAATTCATTTTATTTTGTAAGACTAAACTCCAGGTTGTCAGTTGTTCATCTCACCGTTGCATCTAACACATAGTACCATAATGGATCATTATGATCTTGTGCCTTTGTGCATTTTCTGACACTGGTCTACCATTGTGCCTGAGTATGAGATTTGTCTACCTGAATATCATCTATCTATAAAATGTATCATCCAGTTATCCCCTCTTTTATATATGATGTCACTAGTATTATAATCCAAATATTAATATTCTTGGAAAGGAAAATATATGCAAAACACATCCAGTTGGGTGCCCATAGCTCAATGGTTAGGGGTCTGGCCCCATGTGCCTGTGCTGGTGGGTTCAAGCTTGGCCAGGGCCTGCCAAACAACAACAACAACAACAACAAAATAGCTGGGCATTGTGGTGGGCACCTGTAGTCCCAGCTACTAGGGAGGTTGAAGGAAGAGAATTGCTTGAGCACAAGAGTTTGAGGTTGCTGTGAACTATGATGCCATGGTACTCTACTGAGTGTCACAAAGTGAGAATCTGCTTCAATTAAAAAAAAAATTCATTTTTTAAAATTATATTCATATTAGTACTTGAAGCTCTGAAGACCAAATAATTTATTCATGGCCTCTTTCTTGGTTTGACGCATTTATTTATATATAAAATTTTTGGCAGGTCTGAATCTTGGTTATGAAATGTAAGCCAAACTGGAAAATATAAAATATTTATATATCATTTATTAATATGTATAAATGACATCTGACCTTTATTAACTTAAGTCAGATAGTGGCTAATTACCTCACTGATTTGCTGATTTAATTCCTGTTATGACTTAGCTAGATGATATAGATTCCCACGACATTTGTCTAATATGTGTATAGGGTAGAGTTTGCAAAAGCATCATTACATACAGGTTGAGCAGCCCAAACCCCAAATCCAAAAGGCCTCACAATCTGAACTTTTTGAGCTCTGACATGACACTCAAAGGAAGATGTTCACTGGAGCATTTCGGATTTGGGATTTCTAGATTTGGGATGCTTAACCAGTAAGTATGATGCAAATGTTCCAGAATTTGGGGGGCGGAAATCTAATACTGAAAACACTTTGGACTCAAGCATTTTGGATAAAGGATATTCAACCTGTACTTACGTATGTTTGGCAGAGCTAAAAACTGAACTTAGAAAGATTGTCATTATACTTTATGATTTTTATATAAGATACGCTAGGGTTAATATGTTTATAGTTTTTAAATAAAACCTAAGTGTGAATGCTGCTGCTGCTAACACAGATTTTGTGAGCTGAAAGAAGGGCAGTGGGCCCAGAACCATGTGGCACTTTCCACAGTTCAGCCAGGGACGTCGAAAACGACCTTAATGGCCAACTTAGCCATTCTAGAACAGCTAGAAACATGAGGCAGTTGACTGGAATAGGATTTGGCTTCTGGACAGCTTTTCAAATATTCCTGTGTGCACGCCTAGGAAAATTCTGTCCTTCTAATACGCATTCTAACTCTTCAGGTACACCAGTGCTCGTGTATATGCAGCGCCAAATAAATCTATTGCAAGGCGAATATCCTGTGCTGTTGATTTATCCTTTAGTCCAGGTTTAGTCTCTTTACAAGTTTGGTGAATTCCTCAGTCTAAAGAAATGTAAATTACCAAACAGCATAATCATTATTATTTAACGTTCATTTTAAAGGACACCAAAATAATAAAGAGGAAATTTGATACACATCATTTTGTTCCAGAAGTGTATTTTTGAAAGTACATTTTCTGGGCTGGGCAGTGACTAATGCACGGAAGCCTAGCATTTGGGGAGGCCAAGGTGGGAGGATAACTTGAGTCCAGGCGTTTGAGGCTGTGGTGAGCTATGATGATGCCATTGTAGTACTCTGGGCAAAAAAAAAAATGTTTCCTGATAAATCCTAGACAGCCACTTTTATAACTTGGTGAACTCAGAAATTTCCTGCCTCCCCTTTCACAAAATTATAGAGCAGGAGATTTTTTTCACCCCGAGTAATCGTTATAGTCTTGTGATAAATGACTTTTAGGGGCTTTAGGGAGGTTTGTATCTCCAAAGCAGTATATTAATTTTTACTTATTTATTTGTTTTTGAGACACTCTGTCACCCTGGGTAGAGTGCCATGGCATCATAGTTCACAACAAACTCTTGGGCTCAAGCAGTCCTCTTGTCTCAGACTCTGAGCAGCTGGGAATACAGGGACCCGGAACACCCAGCAATTTTTAGAGATGGAGTCTTGCTCTTGCTTAGGCTAGTCTTGAACTCCTGAGCTCAAGCAGTCAACCTGAGTTGGCCTCCCAGAGCACTACAATTATAGGTGTGAGCCACCATCCCAGGCCCAAAGCATTATTTTGAAATCCACACTGCCAAATCATTTTGTATTGATACCTACATCTCTCCATTCTTTTTTTTTTTTTTTAGGCAGAGTCTAACTATGTCACCCTTGGTAGAGTGCTGTAGCATCACAGCTCACAGCAACCTCAAATTTTGGGTTTGAGTGATTCTCTTGCCTCAGCCTTCCAAGTAGCTTGGGCTACGGGTGCTCGCCACAGCTCCTGGCTTTTTTTTTAAGAGACAAGTTCTCATTCTTGCTCAGGCTGGTCTAGAACACCTGAACTCAAGCAATCCACCCCCCTCAGCCTTCCAGAGTGCTGGGATTATGGGCATGAGCTACTGCACCTGGCCCCCCTCCTACATTCTTAAGATAAGGAAACTGAGACCCAGATATATTGACTAACTAAGCCAATGCTAAGGATAAGTTCAGGGATTGTTGTGGTGACCAATATCCATAGACATACTGTAGAACTTCTGTAAGTGGACCACCCAAGGGACTGTAACAAACTGGCCAACAAATGGAGGTGGTCAACACAAGGAACTAGTCCTGCTGTTCTAATACATGCGTGTGTGTGCCTGCTCTATGAAAATTAGGTCAGTTTATACAGAGGTGGTCATCCATGGAGGTTCTTTAAATTGTTTTCCCTTAAGACAGGGTCTCACTCTATCACTCAGGCTGGAATGCAATGGTGTCATCAGAGCTCACTGCAGCCTCCAACTCCTGGGATCAAGTGATCCTCCTGCCTCAGCCTCCCAAGTAGCTAGGATGACAGGTGCATGCCACTTCACTATGCTAATTTCTTATTTTTTATAGAGACAGAACTTCTCTATATTGCCACACCTGGTCTCAAACTCCTGGCTTCAAGTGATCCTCCCATCTCGGCCTCCCAAAACACTGGGATTACAGGATTAAGCCATTGCTTTTTAATTAGGAATGGGATTTTTAGCAATAAATAGTGAAATATTTATAATTATTGTGTATTTGTTAGATGTTTAAGGCACATACGACAAGAATATTTTCACTATCCATCTTAACCGTATCAATATTCCTCCTTTTGGCTCAGCACTGGTAGCACAGTGGTTACGGTGCCAGCCACATACACCAAGGCTGGTGGGAGGAAACTCGGCCCAGGGCCAGCCAAACAACAATGTCAACTGCAACAAAAAATAGCTGGGAATTGTGATGCACGCCTGTAGTCCCAGCTACTCGGGAGGCTGAAGCAAGAGAATCACATTAGCCCAAGAGTTTGAGGTTGCTGTGAGCTGTGATGCCACCGCACTCTCCCAAGGGGAACATAGTGAGACTCTTATCTCAAAAAAAGAAAAAAAATCTTCCTTTGAAAATTTCACATGACCACAAGGTGGCAGTAATGCAACCTACAGAGAAACAATGAAATACAAAACCAGTTTTCATTGTATAGCCAGGTCTTGCTTGTTAATTGAATAGTCAGCTGTCCCCTATATTTCTGCAACATAGTCTCCCTTCATGATTTATTCATAAACCTCGATTGCTATGTCTTATGAAATTGGTTTTTTTTGAAGTAGGTGATACGTAAGAGCATTGTTGTTCTTTTTTTGTTTGCTTTTGTTTTTTAAAGAGGGAAGCACTTCAGTTTATTATAACTCATTTTTTATTTTATTTATTTATGTATATATGTATTGATTTATTTATTGAGACAGAGCCTCAAGCTGTCACCCTGGGTAGAATGCCGTGGCATCACAGCTCACAGCAACCTCCAACTCCTGGGCTCAAGTGAGTCTCCTGCCTCTGCCTCCCAAGTAGCTGGGATTACAGGCGCCCGCCAAAACGCCCGGCCATTTTTTGGTTGCAGCCATCATTGTTGTTTGGCAGGCCCAGGCTGGATTCGAACCCGTCGGCTCAGGTGTACGTGGCTGGCGCCCTAGCCGCTTGAGCCATAGGCGCCAAGCTGAGCATTGTTGTTCTAATACAATATTATTTGCTCTGTCACCCAGGCCAGAGTACCTTAGCTCAGCTCACAGCAACTTCAGACTGCTGGGCTATCAAACCATCCTCCTCCCTCAGCCTTCCAAGTAGCCGGAACTACAGGCCCCATCGCCATGACAACTAATGTGTTTATTTTGAGTAGAGACAGGGTCTCACTTTGCTCAGGCCAGTCTCAGAGCCCTAAACTCAAGCAATCCTCCTGCCCTGCCTCCAGAGTGTTAGAATTACAGGTGTGACACACTGTGGCTGGCCAACAACAATATTTACTGAATGCTTTATACATAGCAAAAGGTATGTATGCTAGCATTTAACCTTCCCGACGTACTTAGAGTCTTCATTTTCCCACTTTACAAGGAGTTTGAATTCACTCCAAGTGTGATGGCTTATGCCTGTGATTCTAGCCCTCGGGGAGGCCGAGGTGAGTGGATCACCTGAGCTTTAGAGTTTAAGTCCAGCCTGAGCAAAGTGAGACCCTGTCTCTATTAAAAATAGAAAAACTAGCTGGGGGTTGTGGCAGGCACCTGGAGTCCCAGCTAATAGAGAGGCAGGGCCAGAGGATCTCTTGAGCCCACAAGTATGAGGTTGCTGTGAACTATGGTGCCCCGGCACTTTACACAGGGAGACAAAGTGAGATGTGGTCTCAAAAAAGAAAAAAGGTTTGAACGATCAATGGAAAGTGACAGCTAATAAGAAGGGCATCAGCATTCAAGCCACTCTGACTCCAGAGCACAATTACATTTATGTCAAAAAGTTGTTATATTTCTGTCACCAAACAGATTTATTGTTCTGCGTCAGCAGATGTGTGTGTATTTCCCCTATGCCTTACATTTATATCAAGAGGTCAATAAGTGCAAATACCTTTATATACGAATGTCTCCATTGAAATCAGAAGGTCCTAATGAAATAGTATTTAGAATAAATACTAAGTAAATATGATGTGCTAAAATATGTACATAATTGATAAGACTA
Organism: Arctocebus calabarensis; assembly: GCA_963573935.1. NCBI lineage: Eukaryota > Metazoa > Chordata > Mammalia > Primates > Lorisidae > Arctocebus > Arctocebus calabarensis. The sequence continues at coordinate 13,533 of CAUYON010122916.1, read as the reverse complement.
CTTTTTTTTTTTTGTAGAGACAGAGTCTCACTTTGTCACCCTTGGAAGAGTGCCGTGGTGTCACACAGCGCACAGCAACCTCTACCTCCTGAGCTCAGGTGATTCTCTTGCCTCAGCCTTCCCAGTAGCTGGGACCACAGGCGCCCGCCACAACGCCCGGCTATTTTTCTGTTTTGCAGTTCCGCTGAGGCTGGGTTTGAACCCACCACCTTCGGCATATGGGGCCGCTGCCCAACTCGATGAGCCACAGGCGCCGCCTGATACGACTACGTACTATTTGTTGTTCTGGCTTCTGCTCACAGGCCTCCAGCTTTAGCTTTAACGTGTATGTAGGTGTTCATGCCCAGCTGTTCTGAGCAGCTGCTGGCACTTGGCACTGTACCCAGTGGTTAAGAACTTGGGTCTGAGTCACAGTGACTAGGATTTTAATTTCTTGTGTCCCACTTCTAGCTAACAAATTTAGGCAAGCTATTGACACTACATGAATCTTAATTCCCTTATCTGGAAGAGGAGGGGATATGAACAATTTCACCCTAAAGGGATCCTCTGCCCAAACTCCCTAATTTAAGCCAGTGTATACACAGGTGAGGAGGCTGTGGGCTCTGGAGCCAGCTGTCTGGGCAGGCTCAGATCACAGTTCTGTCACTTGCTGGGTGACTTTGGTCACCTCCATAACCTCTCTGTTTCTCAGTTCTTTCATCTGGAAAGTGAAGGGGAAGATAAAAAGCCCTTATCTCAGGGGAGGAGAGAGGGCCGACAGGTAACACCTGGAAAGCGCCAGGAGCAGCACCTGGTGCCTGGTGGCTGTGATGAAGGCGGCTCAGCTGCTCAGTCATTCAATGAGTTCTTAACACCTGCTCTTAAAGGGCAGTGATGGGGGGACATCAGGTGAGGAGTGCAGATGGGAGCTCTCTCCTCCAGAGGGCATGCTACTTGAGATAAGCAACAAACAGGTAAATGCATGTTCAGTTAGAGGTTGTGACGAGTGTCGTAAGGAAACCACTAAAGAGCTGCAATGAACAATAACAGGAGAGGTCTAGTTAGAATTCTGGCTGAAACACTAAAAGAATTCTGGACAGAGACAATGCATTTGACACACATATGCAATTTTTTTTCATCCCCAAACCACAGCAATGCATTTTTTTTTTTTAGAGACAGAGTTTCACTTTGTCACCCTCTGTAGAGTGCTGTAGCATCACAGCTCACAGCAACCTCCAGCTCTTGAGCTCAGGTGATTCTCTTGCCTCAGCCTCCCGAGTAGCCAGGACCACAGGCACCTGCCACAACGCCCGGCTATTTTTTTGTTGCAGTTTGGCTGGGGCCAGGCTTGAACCCACCACCCTCGCTCGGTATACGGGGCCGGTGCCCCTCTCACTGAGCCACAGGTGCACCCGCAATGCATGTTTTTAAAAAGACAGACCCACAGGAGATGAAAAGAGGAGAGGAGACAAGTGCAAACAACATTTGAGGCTGTGAGGCAGGTGAGGGAATGGCACCTGCAAAGAGAGGGCTGAGAACCAACCCGTCAGGGTGCATCAGAATTGGGGTGAAGGAGATGAGGGGGCACAAAACGTGGATGGGGGAGATGGAGCAGTTTTAACATGCGATTTCCTCCTCCATCTTTTCTGCCTGACACTTGCCCCTTGCCCCTTCCCCCTTCTCAGCAGAAGGCTGGAGAGCACAAAGTTTCTGCGCTGAGGGATGTCACATGTTGTGTCAAAACTGGAGAATTAAATGAACTTCTGTGTACTAAATGCTAAATGCTAAAGACAGGCTCCCAGCCCCGTCCTTACTACATGTTTCCAGAACACTGGCAGTCAGGACTTTGTCTCTGGGAAGGAGACTACAAATCTTCTCTAGGAAGTCTTCCAAGCTGCGAGAAAATAGTGATATGAAGAAGCACCCCCTAAACGGCCTAATGATATTCAAAATCAAGAACCCCCACACATGGCAACAAGCTGTGAGTAAACTTTTAAAATTTTCTTCTCTTTATTGTGGATTATAAAGGATGGTCTCACTCTTGAGAAAAGACAGAGACAAAAACAAAGAGGGGGGAACTTTGTACAAACATACATTAGGCAGGGAGATAACATTATACCCATTAAATAAATATAGAATAACATTTTGCCAAGAAAAAAACACCTTAAGGAAGAGTTCTGAAAAACACAACATCAAAATGTATAACTCAGTAAAAGGATTGATGAATAAAGTTAAGGAATTCTTATTGAAGGAAAAGCAGAGGAAAAAAGAAATAGAAAGAAAAAATATCCAATATCTAAATTACAGGAATTCTAGTATAATGAAACCAAAAAATAAAGGGGAGAAAATCGGTGAAATAAATAAAGGAAATTGAGCCAGGCACAATGGTTCACACCTGTAATCCTGGGAGGTGGGGGCAGGAGGATCGCTTGAATTCAGGAGTTTGAGATAGAGCAAACTATCTCCTCTCTACTAAAAATGAAAAAATTACCTGGGCATTATGGTGGGCACCTATATTCCCAGCTACTTGGGGGGCTGATGTAAGAGGATCACTTGATAGGAATTCGAGGTTATTGAGAGTGAGGCTAATGCCTTGGGCACTCTAGCCTGGGCAACAGAGTAAGTCTCTGTTTCAAAAAAAGCAAAAGAAATTTCCCCTAACTAATGGACAATAGTCCCAGCTTAAATGGGCCCAACAAGATAATAGCACAATGGCAGAAAACAAGATCATATCACAACTCATCATCGTAAAATTTTAGAACTTTCCAAAGGCAAATGTTCTACAATTTCTTCAGAGTGGAAAAATATAGGTCACATACAATATTAGGTTGGATTCAAACTTCTCAACAGCTAAGAACCCACAGGTAATGTTTTCCAAATACTAAAGAAAGATACTAAATACTAAATTCAGCATAGAATTCTATACCCAGCCAGGCAATAGGACAAGTATGAGGATAAAATAAAAACATTTGCAGACAAATAAGGCCCCACGTTATTATTTCCTATAATCAGTAAGCAATTGAAGGATTGTTTCACAGTCACTGAAAAAGAACAGAAAACAGGAGAAAGATCAAACAGGAGAAAACCCAAGAAAGATCAAAAGCAGCATCCCGATGGTAATGTCCTAGGAGGACAAATGTGCAAGTGTTGAGGGCAACCAAACCAGGTAGACACATCATCCCTGCTACCATTAAACCTTAATTTTATAGTAGTAGATGTACCCCGAGTGAACAAAGGAATATATGGAGACAGGGGATAGTATCCAGAAAACAGGACCTTAACTCCACAGGCCAATGTCACTGGATTGATGGTGAAGGCAAGTCTGATGAGACAACTATGAAGAAAAGCTATGGGCAGTACCTGTGGATGAATGGAATAAGGCGCCGACCCCATATGCCAGAGGTGGTGGGTTCAAACCCAGCCCCAGCCAAAAACTGAAAAAAAAAAAAAAAAGAAAGAAAGAAAAGCTAGAAAGCACTACAAAGGAGAGTGGAGGTCTCCAAGCCAGAAAGCACTGAGAAAACACTGGAGGGCGGCACCTGTGGCTCAAAGGAGTAGGGTGTCAGCCCCAGATACTGGAGGTGGCGAGTTCAAACCTGACCCCGGCCAAAAACTGGAGGAAAAAAAAAAAAAGAAAGAAAGAAAACACAGGACACAGTGGATGATCCGGTATCATAAACATTGGAGAAAATCACAGAAGCTAGCTATTGAAGTGTGGGAAGATTCAGCAATCAAAGTATTATGAGAGAAACAGAAGGAAAAGGCAATTGCTGACTTCAAGGACGAAGCGTGAGAAAGGAAATATTAGAGTTTACTCAATGCATAGTCTGTACAGTATTTGCATAAGCACACTAACGCCACAACTGAATATTGATTTAACCAAAAAGGCTAACACCACTATATCGGGGGCCTGGAGAAAGGGAAGGGGCGTTTTTTATCACGGGTGGAGGCTCCCTTATGCAAAATGCTTGGCACCAGAAGGTTTTGGATTTTGAATTTTTTCAGATCTCAAGGTAGTTCCACATATAGAAGGAGGTATTTTGGAGCCAGGAAATAAATCTAAAAACAAAATTCATTTGTTTCACCTACACCTTGCACACAGCCCGAGGGTAATTTTATACAATAGTTTAAATAATTTTTTGTAAGAAACAGAATTTGTGTTAAGTACTTTTTTCATTTGTGAAATCATGTTGGCACTCGAAAGGTTTTAAGCTTTGGATTTTTGGAGCATTTTGGATTAGGAATGTTCAACCTAGACTATCATAAGAAGTTCATATAAACTGTGCAAAGAAAACCATATGGACATAGGCTATAGAAATATGGAAGTGTGTAAATCCTTCAGGAATAGCTAAGTGGGTCGCAAAGAAGGTTGCTGTGGGAAGGGGTTAATGTGAGAGGGTAAAGCAGGCAATTGCAACACTTTGAAATCATTGAAAATCATTTGGTATTTTAATACCATATTGCACATTGCTCTTCTATAAAGGCACTTCAAAATAAAGCACCTCAAACAGTGTCTGGCGAATGGCATGTGATTAGTGCTATTATAGTAACAGCAAAGCGATCACATTACTTTGATATCTTGCTTCTTCTCTGCCCAAGGAAAACGAGACATGAAATCATCCAGTGTGTCCGCAATAGCGTCGACGTGACATTGTTCCACTTCTGTTTTTCCAGCCAGATCTATGGAATAGAGCCCCACCACCATGTCCAATTTAGTTTACTGTAAAACATCGGTATCTAATAGACAGTGTATTCAGTGGACAGAAACGTTGAGCGGCATAAAACAACACCCGATGAAAACTGGTTTCCACTTATTTTGTCCCCTACCTTCCTGTCCCATTAGTAGCCACTTGTATTAGTTTCTTATCTGTTCTTTCCTTGTTTCCGTATGAAAATACAAAGAAATAAGAGTATTTACCCCACTAGATAAGCCCCTATCCCACACGGACCCAGCATGCCTTTTTCTTACAAGTACCTAAATGGCGTCCTTAGCTCTTGTTTTCAGCTACATGGAATTTTTTAAGCTAATGTGCCACAATTTATTTGACTAGCCAGCTGGTTAGGTTTGTTTCCAATCTTTTTGCTGACACAAGTAATGCTGCAAAAAATAACCTGTAACGTTATAACCTATAATAACACTATAATTTGTTTTGTAAAAATATTTATTTTTATTTTTGCAGACAATTTTTATCAGGAGCATTTGTTTTCTGCCTAGAGGCTAAAAGTTTAAAATAATAAAGGCTCTTTTTTTCTTTCCCGTCGTTTTTTTAAGCATTATTTTTGCTAGGAAATCATTGATCTTCCTAAATATTTTCTTGTTGATGTCAAGTTAAAATGCTTCAGTATACATTGTAAAAGGGATTGCTTTTGTACATGGGTATACATTTACCCACCAAGTTTACTGGTAACATTGGTGAATTGTGTGTAAATTATATTTCAAAGCCTTTAAAAGTGAAAGAAAACACTTGTATGATTTAGAGTTCCTCTGTAAACTATATTTTTATGTGTGCTATTCAAAAGTTGATTCTTTTTTCTGACCTTGAAAGCCTTCAGAATTTTCTCCTAGCTTGTCTTCACCTTTTAGCCCTAAACTGCAGGCCCATATTCTTAGCCTCATTTTGGATATGTCTCTGGGTTACTCTTTGGGCTCCCAAACTTTCTTAAACAAATCCCCAAACGCCATCATCACACCTGATCTCCAGCCAGCTCTTCCTTTCCCATTCACCCTATAATTACTGCTCTCCTACCACGATCAGCCTCCAAAAGATGCTACAACGTGGAATAATAGAGATCCTTGTTTTTACCTGTATAGCACTTATGGTTGACTAGAGAGGGCAGATGTTGAAAACAGTATATTGCCAAGTGGAGAAATTGTTTTAACAAGAAGAGGAGGCAGGGCCCAGTGGCTCATGCCTGTAATCCGAGCACTCTGGGAGGCCAGGGGTGGGGTGGGGTGGGGGGTGGGGAGGAGGAAAGTCAAAGTAGTACCTGGTGCTGTGAAATGACAGGTCATGTCAAGCTACAGTCTGGCTTGTCCTTTCCCCAAATGGCCTGCCTTCCACCTGACAACGCCTGACTTCTGGTTCCTAAAATGATTCTACATTCACAAAAGTTCTCATATTTTTCTTCTTTTCCATTGCAACTTGTTCTTTGCCAATGCCCTAATGTGCTTCCCTGCAGTTCTACAAATCAAATACAAAATAACCTGGAAGCCAGCTAACTATGTGACGAAGATACCTGAGATGGCTCTCAGTGGAGACAAAGAAAACTGCCCCTGTTTTTTTTAGCGTAATTTGGATGAAGGACATCTTTGAGTCCATAATTAGAGATTAGTCTAAGGAATTCTATATATTCATATGTATTTCTTGCTAATTAATTTTCTCTGATAACTTATAATACACATTCTAGAGAAAGTTTGGATCAAAACATATCTGTCCAATTTTTCAGTAAAATTCCAAAAAGGTTTTAAGGAAAAAAGAGGTTTGGGGCAGGAGAACAGGAGTCCAGGAGGCAAGATAAAATAAAATTGTCTAATTGTCCAGGAACTCACAGAAAATGAAACTGATACAGTTGGTACATAGATACTTCTCTGGTATTTAATCCCCTTCTTGTTTGTGCTGTAATGGTCAATAATAGGGTTATTTAATGAATATTGGATATATGTGATGTGTTTTTTCAGTTATCAACAACCTTAAACATGATAAACACATTACCTGTGTTCTTCGTCAGGTATCTTGCTATTGCGAGGCTCTGGTGAAGGATTAGTCCATCGACCTCCAAAATGGGGATTTTGTGAAATGGAAGAGCTTAAAATAAAATGAGCAAAGAATCAAGTTCATAACATAACCAGGAATTATAATACTTCCATCACTGTGGATCATTATGGAAACAAAGCATGATTTTAAAGTCCTGGAATTTGTAAATTTTTTAAAAAATATTTTTTTCTTAAAGGGACACTTAACAATCTGTAGTGTTATCTTTATATTTTATAAGTTTTTAAAAAAGTTGTTAGAAAGCCTGCTGTAAGTTAGTGACAGGACTAGTTCTGAAACCTGGGTTTCTAGGGATACTATATATACACTGTGTATTACTTCATATACTATTTAACTTGTTAAAAAGCTTTCTTTTTTTTTTTTTTTTTTTTTTTGAGTCAGAGTCTCATTCTGTTGCCCCAAGATAGAGAGAGCCATGGCATCATAGCTCACAGCAACCTCAAGCTCCTGGGCTCAAGCGGTCTGCATACCTTGCCTTCTAAGTAGCTGGGACTAAAGGCATACACCACCATACCAGGCTAATTTTTCTATTTTTAGTACAGATGAGATCTCACTCTTATGCTGGCTAATCTAGGACTCCTGAGCTCCTGTGATCCACCTACCCCAGCCTCCCAGAGTGCTAGTATTATAGGTATCAGCCACTGCACTGGCCTCTTTCTACATTTTTACATAGGTGTTTATTTCTTTATCTCTCCCACTTTTTTTTTTTTTTTTTTTTTTTTTGAGAAAGATTCTCACTGTGTCGCCCTCAGTAGAGTGTTGTAGCATCACAGCTCACAGCAACCTCAAATTCTTGGGCTTAAGCAATTCTATTGCCTCAGCCTCCCGAGTAGCTGGGACTATAGGCACCCGCCACAACACCTGGCTATTTTTTGTTGCAGTTGTCATTGTTGTTTAGCTGGTCCGGGCAGGGTTCCAACCCACCAACCTCGGTCTATGTGACTGGCCCCATAACCACTGCGCTACAAGCGCTGAGCCTATAGCCCTCCCTCTTAACACTGCTTTTTCTGTATGCCACAAATTTTGCTATGTTGTGTTTCAATTTTCATTCGTCTTAAGAAGTTTTCTGATGTCTCCCTTAATTTCTTCATTGACCCAAGGGTCATTCAGGATCATATTATTTAATTTCTATGCATTTGTGCAATTTCCAAAATTCCCCTTGTTATTAGTTTCTAGTTTTATTCCATGTGATCTGAGAAGAAACTTGCTATAATTTTGATTTTTCAAAATTTGTTGAGAATTTTTAGTGGCTTAACATGTGGTTAAGAATACCCTGTATATTCTGTAGTTGTAGGACAAAACGCTCTGTAAATATGTTAAGTCCATTGGGTCTGTAGTATAGATTAAACCTGATGTTCTTTGTTGGTTTTCAGTCTGGACGATCTTTCCAATGCTGAAAGTAGAGTGTTGACATTTCCAACTATTATCATATTGGTGTCTAGCTCTGACTGAAGCTCTGGTGTTGAGTACACACGTATTGACAACTGTTATATCCTCTTCTTGAATTGATCCTCTTATCACTATATAAGGAATTTTGTCTGTTTTTTTTTTCACTTAACGTCTATTTTGTGTGTTATAAATATGGCTCCTTCTGCATGCTTTTGTTTCTGTTTGCATGTAATTATTTTTCATCCTTTCACTCTTAGTCTGTGTATCTTTGTAGGTGAAGTAAGTTTGTGGTATGCAGGATATAGTTGGGTCTTGGTTTTTCTTTTTCCTTTTGTTTCCGTTTAGCCAGTTTATCTCTTTTAATTGGGAAACTTAAATTGTTTACATCTAAGGTTTTTACTGACAAGTGAGAACTTACTCCAGTGTTCGGTCTTAAACATATAGTTTTCTGCTTATAATTTTCATCCTTCTCTGTAAAGGAGGCCAGTGCTGGTGTCTCTAGTCAGCTATCTTGAAGCCCTACTTTACTTGATGGGGGATTATTTGATTTATAGCATAAGGCAGTGAGCATTTTTTCATAAATATCAGACAAATTCATACCAGATAGAATATCAATATTTTATCTCTAAATCTTATTCTTTTTGTCACAAATAAGCAATTACTATATAAAAGTTCTAAGTTGATAAAAATAATTCTACTGCAAGTCATAACCATTTTAGTATTTCAACTGGTTTTTCACATATATTTAAAAAACAAAATTATGTTGTATAGAACGTTTTGTGAACCATTTTGTGTGCGTGTTACAGCATCTTTTAAACATTTTTCTAAATCAATGAAACATTATCTTTTTAATGACTCTGTAATACTGCCTTGTGTACTGATCATAACTTTCCCAACCAATTCCTTGGTTTTAACCTACAATTATTTTGGAAAGAGGGAAAGGAATAAAGTGCCACATGTACTTTCATGACCTTCACACTCTAATGGAATCAACTTTGCGTAGCTCTTTCAATTATCTTACATATACAGATTGAATAAGTATAGTATGAACTACCCATCAGAAATAAAAACATCTTTAAGTCCTTAACTAATGAGTGTGCCAAGTATTATTCTTGGTGTCTGAGGTACTATAGTGAGCAAAACAAAATCCCAAATAAAGTTGACATGAATTGGGAATTGACATTCCTAATTTGGGGGAGAGGCTTCCTTTGCCTAAGCATTGTATTAAATATTTACCATGCCCCCACTAGGTCTTCTTTCGCTTACCCTATGATGTAGATGTTAACTATCATCTTATCTTATAAATGAAAGAATGAGGTTAAAAGAGGTTATGTAAATGATCCAGGTCACACGATTGGTAAAGGTGGTATTCAAAGTGAGCTCAGTTGAAATACTTTCTCAGCTTTCTTTTTAGTTCTAGTAGCCCATGTTTTGAGAAAAATACTAAAAATCAGAGCAAGCCCAGGAAATAATACCCAAGTTAGGGAGTGGCTGACCACATTTTGTGAAGACTGGTTGAAGAACCTTAACACTCTTCACCTGGAGGAGCTAAAACAAATTGGAACATACCAGCCATCTTCAAATGTGGCACAGTTGTCAAATGGAAGAAAATTTTGACTCATTCTGATTTGCTCTAAAATGCAGAAGTAGAACCAAAGAGTAATAGAAAAAAGAGCTGATTAAGAATAATTTTGTTAGCATTAGAACTTCTGCCAACAGAATGTGTTTTCTTTTGAGATAGTAAGTTGTCAGCCACTGGAAGTGTTTGAGTCAGCCTTAGGATAATTGCCAACCGCTGGAAAGTTGGGCTGCCTCTAAGGAGACAAATGCTAAGCTCTTCATTTGGTTCCAGAAAATAAAATAATTTTAGGGTTGTTGCAAATTGGCAGGGTTGACATGTTAACAGGAGCACATGTCAAAAAGCTTTAAGGAATTTAGTTACACCAAATATGAGGCTTCAGTGTGTTATGGCTGCCAAAATAACTATTGTGGTCTTAGCAAAATGTCTTGGCATAATGGCTGAACTTGTGACAAGGGTGTTAGTCCCATTTTGCTCTGTGTTTTCCTGGTACCTAAAACATTGTATCTCCCCTTGGGTACCACACCTTACATGGCAGGCGTAATGTAACAGGAACCTGTTCAGTGTCCAAACCAGGGAATATAAATAGAACCTTCAAGGAATAGAAGAGAGTTGTCCCTTGAGCCTAGATGTGGTTGCAGATCTCAGATAGTCCAGGGGAAATGGCATCTAAATCAAGAAGCAGAGTAGTGATGTTACGATTGGACTAAAATGAACAATGGTGATCAGAGAAACAATCATGGAAGTTCCATAAATTGTAATCTAAGGAGAGGTACAGACGCACGGATTAAATGGGGACTCAGTGCTGAATTCCGACCACCACCACCGACACTTTTATCTTCACTCAGAGCATTGATATGGAACTGACTACTGAGCAATGGCTTTTTCTCTGTGATGACTATTTAGATGTAAAAGAAGGAAGGAGTTGCCAGAGGGAGGTAAAAGGCGGGACCACACCTGTGGAGCATATGACAAGGGTACAAGTCAAATCTGTCTAGTGTAGAACATAGATGTTTTGGGACAATATTCAAGTAAATGAGGGGAAAGCTATGTTGATTGGTTTGAGCTAACCACGTCAGATTGTATTAAAAAAAATCAGCACATTGTACCCCACATATGCATGAATATTTCATGATCTATGTGTATTTGACTTAATAAAAAAGAAATAAAAAATAAAATATATTTAAAAAAGGAAGGACTAATCTATCTTCGTTAAATCTAAGGTCAACGTATGAAAGTTATAAGGAGACAAATTTCAATTTTGTATAAGGAAGATTCTTTTCAAGTTTGCTTCCCTTCTATTTTCTGATGTTTTTTCCCAGAATTTCATTTGGAGGATGGATCTGATAAGCTAATTTAGCCTCAATTTTACTTATATTTCTTGTTTTATTTTTTATTTCTTTATCCTATTGTATTTTTCGGGGGGGTTCCTTATTTTTATCAGTTATTGGTTTATTTATATCATATCTTTAATTTTGAAGAATAATTTGTCCCTAAACATTCTTTTTTTATCACAGACTGTTCTTGTTTTATGTATAGAATGTCTTCTCTTAGCTGTCTGAAGATTTTGTAACATTTTTGAAGTTTTTCTTGCTAAATTATCTTGGCTTCCTCAGAATTGCTTTTTTCTTTTGCTGCTTTATGTAGGTCTGTTTCATAGGCACTATTCTCAAGCACCTATTGATTTTTGGCTTGCCATTCCCATTTTAAAGGGCAAAGAAAGAAAGAATAGCTGACTGGAATGTATGTGGGAGGAGCTTGCCAGCAGATTGGCTGGCCCATTTCATTGAGAAACCCCCGTCTCTTCAGTGGCTGCCTGGGCTGGTCTGTTTCTCCAGAGAGAATTTTTCCGATTTTTGCCCAAGAGATATTAACCTGCTTGTAGCATTCTGCTTGTAGAGTGGGACCATTTGATTTCTAGACTTCTACTAAATTTGGTCTTTATTATAGCATTGTGTTCTCAGATATGCCTGTTGTCCTGGAATCCTCCAGTCCATCTCCTCTGGAGAGTAACCTCCACACTTCTTCCAGGGAAGTGAAGGAATATGGTGGTCAGACTACTGCACACCCTAATCCTCCACTATCTCAGCTTTTAGCAGTGGGTCTCAAGTTGTGGGTTGTGACCCCTTTGGGGGTCGAACGACCCTTAACATCCTGCATATCAGATATTCACATTACGATTCATTACAGTAGCAAAATTACAGTTATGAAGCAGCAACGAAAATAATTTTACGGTTGGGGGTCACCACAACATGAGGAGCTGTATTAAAGGGTTGCAGCATTAGAAAGGTTGCAAACCTCTGTTTTATAGTTTTCTGCTGCTACTAATTCCTGAGCCTTTTTTAGTATCTCTGGGGTGATTCAGCTTGCCCTGTTCTCCTTCAGGCTCATTTATACTTACAGGCCAACTAAGTCACTTTACCATTGGCTTGCCTGCTTCCTCGCTTCCAGAGTTTTGTGCTACCATTTTCATATTCAAGTTTTATTTCTTTTATGGGCTTTTTATCTTTTTTAGAATGTACTTTCATGTTACTAAAGAGAGAGAAAAAAGTTTTAGAAAAGAAAAAATGTAAACACATGAGCACAATCTTCCTTTATCCAGGAAGAACTTATGAATAAAAATATCCCACGATGAAACGATGGAATGCATTGAATGGAGATTTAGTTGTAGAATCTAGCAGAGGGGACTTCCTAAACAGTGCCAAATTTAGCAGTGCCCACTAGAGGGCGCTGCTAAATTGGATGGCAGGTGAAACCAAATTTTTGTAATGGAAACTGCTTCTTAGTACATATTCTTTTCCTTTTTCTCAAAGTAATGAAACCCTGGATTTTTAACTAGACAGGTGGCTATCCACAATAACGTTGACATTTCTCAGCTTGCCTTTCAGTGAGACTACGTTCTTGCCCATTGACATAGGCAGCTTTCTAATTATGCTGCTTACGAGGAAGGAATATGCCCCCTCCACCCTTCCCACTTTTAGATAGAATATTAAATGAGAATACAGTAGAACTTCCGCAGCTGACCACCGCCCTACACTGACCACTTCCTAAAGATGATCTAATTTTCAAACACCGCACATGTACCACATGGACGTATCAGGACAGCCAGCCTCGTTCCTTTTTTTGACCCTCTCTGTATGTTGGCCAGTTACAGTGTCTTGCACGGTTACCTTCCAGAGACTCTCCTGTTTACAGTGTGTAAATAAGATACCTGTTTAGCAGGTCCACAAGAAAGAAGGAGCCCAAGCTTTGACAACTTCGGGGAGCAGAATCCCTATGCCAACTTGGGTTTTTATGCAAATAAAACGTCTGTCTACTTTAAGACACTTTTATGTTGGTTCTCCATCAACTAAAGCATTTGAAATGGTATCCTTTTGTTTTGTTTTTTTGTTTTACTCCTGCCTCAGGTTTATTTGTACAAATAGCACAGGAGCACCCCAGCCCCACATAGACAGCAGCCTAGAGGTCACACCAGTCCTTCTGTCCTCATGGCAGACAGACGCCTCTACTCTGGAGCCTTCGTGGGGGCCTGGGAACCTTTGGGAGCCTGAGCTGGAACTGAAGCGGGAGCTGCAGGTGAAGCAGCAGATTGGGCCTTCGTTTGATCCGTGGCCTTGGCCTTGGCCTTGGCCTTGGCTTTTGGCCGGGAGAGCCTGAGACCTTTGGCAATGCGTGCACGAGCAGGCTTCCCAAGCTTGGGGTGGGCGATGTAGGCAAGTCGACTGAGTTTACGGCTGGCACCTTTTGGAATCTTGGTCTTAACCTCCTTGGGCTTTACAAGGGCCTTGATAGCTTCAGCACGTGCACTCACAG